>CAUYQG010074036.1:0-16981 GCA_963574415.1 Tarsius wallacei
CACGCCCGGCTGATTTTTTGATTTATTGTAGAGATGAGGTCTCGCTTGCCCAGGCGAGTCTCGAACCCGCGGGCTCAGGCAATCCACTCACCTCAGCCTCCCAAAGGCGCGGGATTACAGGCTGAGCCACCGAGCCCGGCTCTCCTTTCTTAACATATCAGTTATACTTAAAAAAACAAAACAAAATTTTATTTAGTGGTTGTCCTAGAGTTTTTAAATATATATTTACAACTAAACCAAGTTCACTTTCAAATAACACTATACCACTTCACAGGGAATGTGGGTATCTTATAATAACAAAATAATCAACAACACAAAAATCCATATTCTTGGATTACATGAATAGATCAGAAACAAGTTTGATTGATTTAAGAAGATTAAAGTTATGTCAAGTATTTTTTCTATGAAACTAGATTGAAAGTAAGAAAACATTAGAAAAATTCACAAATATGTGAAAATTAAATAACAAACTTCTGAACAACCAATAGGGGCATAAAATAATTCTTGTACACTGTTGGTGGAAATGTAAATTGGTGCAGCCATTATAGAAAAGAATATGAAATTTCCTCAA
This sequence comes from Tarsius wallacei, assembly GCA_963574415.1. Taxonomy (NCBI): domain Eukaryota; kingdom Metazoa; phylum Chordata; class Mammalia; order Primates; family Tarsiidae; genus Tarsius; species Tarsius wallacei. Next base: position 572 of record CAUYQG010074036.1, read on the forward strand.
AAAATTACAGCTAGTACTACCATACGATCAAGTAATCTCACCTCTGGATATATCTCCAAAGGAAATAAAATCAGTATATTAAAGAGATGCATACATATTAAGTCTTCTTTGGTTTTGGGCTGCCTTTTTTTTTTTTTTGAGATGGGGTCTCCCTATTTTGCCCAGGCCTCCTGCCTCAGCCTCCCAAGTAGCTAGGACTACAGGCACATGCCACTGTGCCTGGTTTAAGTCTTCCTCAATTTCTTTAAACAATGTTTTATAGTTTCCAAGTTTGTGACACATTTTGGTAGATTTATTCATTAAAAAATTATTATTTTTGATGCTATTGTTATTGAAATGCTTTCTTTTTTTGTATTTATTAAGTATTGTGAATACAAACATAGATAAATAAGTCAGTAATCCCAACCACCATTCAAGAGACCCACAATCTAGTGGAGAAGAAAGACAAGTGTAGGATGATAATTACTATCACCTATAATAGTTTAAAGCACAAAATACAGTGAAAAAGTGCAAAGGAGAAAGTAGTCAATCAGTGTTCTTAGAAGAAATGTTTCATTGTTTTATATTTACAAAAAACAAACAAAAATAAGGAGGAAGAAGAAAAATAATCTACACAACCCAGAAATATATAAAATAGAAAGTGAAAGCCTCCGTCCCTCATTATTTGCCATTCCCATTCCATCAAGGAAACTGTTGATAAGGCTTAGCAGATACAATTAATGGCACATACTATTGAAATTTTCACACCTGCCATATGCACATACAAAAATACATGTGTATTTAGTATTAAAGTCATAGAGAAGGGTAGAAAAAGAGAAAATATCTCCTCCCCGACTTTCCCTAGTTGTACTACTCAAAAGTTGCCAGTCTTAATTTATAGAAATCAGTCCAAGTGATTTACAAACTGGATGTAGGTATTTGAAATGTATACCACTGACAAAGCATTAATATCAAGAATATTTAAAGGCATTCTACAAATCTACAGGAAAAGCAAACAATATGTGGGCAAAAACTATGAATAGACATTTCTAAGAAGAGAAAACCCGTATGGTCAATCCATTTATGAAGAAATTTTCAACATCATTAATGATTTGGGAAATTTATTCTAGCCACAGTGAGATATGTCCATTTGATTAGCAAGAATTTAAAAGTCTGATAATACCATGTGTAGAAGTCTTGCACATCTTTTATTAAGTTTATTCCTAAGTAATTGATTTTTTTGATGCTATCATAAGCAGCATTTTAAAACTCCAATTTGCAATTGTTTGCTACCAGTGTATACAAATACAAGTGACTTTTGTATTTTAACCTTGAATCTTGTGACCTTACTAAAATCACTTATTACTTCCAGTAACTGTTTTGAAGATTTATTAAAATTTTATTTTCTTTTTAATTTTGTTTTAAAGATGTGAATTAAGTATGCAAGTGGTCATTGTACAGGTAAAATTTGCACCTCCCTTTGGTTCCCACTTTAACCTCATGGATGTTGTGTTCCCTTCCCCTACCCCAGCAGTATCCCACTACTGCCAATTCCTTTTTCATAGTATTATGGTAAATGTTCGGGGTCTATCATACTCAGTGATCTACCACAGAAACAAAGAACATAGTACCACATGTTCTCATTCATAAGTGGACCCTGAACATTTGCCATAATATTATATGAAATGCTTTCTTAATTTTATCTTCAAATTGCTCATTGCCACTATACAAAAATACAGTTGATTTTTGGATATTGATCTTGAAACTTATAACTTAGAAAAATCCATTTACTCACTATAAGTGTGTATATGTATTCCTTAGGATTATCTATATACAAGATTATGTCATCTGCAAATAGATAGCTTTGCTTTTTTCTTTCTAATGTGGATGGCTTGTATTTACTTTTCTTGTCTCATTTCTTCTACTGGAACTTTCAATATAATGTTAAATTGAAATGCCAAAAGAAGACCTCTTTGTCTTGTTTTTTTAATCTTAAAAACATTCAATCATTCATCATTAAATATGATGTTGGTTGGTTGGTTGTGGGTTTTTTTAATAGACAGCCTTTATCAGATAGAGAAAATTCCCTTGTATTCTTATTTAGTTGAGTGTTATCCAAAAAAAGTGTTGAATTTTGTCATGTTTTTTCTGCCTCTATTGACACAATCATATCTTTTTTCTCTTCATATGGTGTATTACATAGATTCATTTTTATAAGTTAAATAAACCTTGCTTTCCTCAGATAAATCATACTTTATATAATTCTTTTATATGTTTCTGGAAACTGCTAGCATTTTGTTAAAAATTTTTTATTTATATTTGTAAGAAACGTTTGTGTATTTTTTTTGTGATGCATTTGTCTGGTTTTAATATCAAGGTAATACTGACTGCATAGAAGGAGCGGGAAGTATTCCCACTCTTCTATATATTGGAAAGTGTTTGTGAATAACTGGTGTTAATTTTTCTTTAAACATTTAGTTGAATTCACCAGTAAAGCCGTCTGGTCATGGGCTCTTGTTTGTGGGCAGTTTTTTAGTTACCAGTGTAATATATTTACTTCTTATTAGTCTATTCAGATTTTCTATTTCTCCTTGAGTCTGTTTTGGTAGTTTGTATCTTTCTAGAAATTTGTCTATTCTATCTAAGTTATCTAATTTTTTTGGCAGTCAATTGTTCATAGTATTCCCTTATGACTTTTTAAAATTTATGTCAAGTTGGTAGTAATGTCTCCTCTCTCATTTCTTATTTTAGTAATTTAAGTCTTTTTTTTTCTTAGTTGAGATAAACGTTTGACAATGGCTTGATCTTCTCAAAGAATCAACTTTTGATTCTATTGAGTTTTTCTATTATTTTTCTGTATTTCCTTTGTTATAAACTAGTCTTTGTTAATTCTTTCCTTCTGCTTGATGTGGGGTTAGTTTGCCCTGTTTTTCTAGTATTGTTTTTTGTTTGTTTGTTTGTTTGTTTGTTTGAGTTGGAGTCTCACTCTGTCGCCCAGACGAGTGCAGTGACCACTCCCGGCCACCGCAGCCTTGACTTGCTGGGCTCCGGCGATCCTTCCACCTCAGCCTTCCGAGTAGCTGGAACTACAGGCGCGCACTACCACGCCCGGCTAATTTTTGCTTTATTATAGAGATGAAGTCTCGCCAAGTTGCCCAGGCGGGTCTCGAACCCGTGGACTCAGGCAATCCACTCACCTCAGCCTCCCAAGGCACGGGATTACAGGCTGGGCCACCGAGCGCAGCTAGTTTTGTTTTTAGGGTATAAAAATTTGAGCTATTGTCTTATGATAACCCTTATTTTTTATTATAGGTACTTGCAGCTATACATTTCTCAAGCACTGTTTTATCTGATTCCCATAAGTCTTAGTATGCATGTTTTCTTCAAAGTATTTTCTAATTTCCCTGTGGTTTCTTATTCGATCCATTTCTAAATTTATAAGTGTGTTATTTAATTTTACATTTGTGGGCTTCCAATTGTTTATTCTGTTATTGATTTGTAATTTAATTCTGTGTAGTGAGAGAAAATATTTTGTATAATTTCAGTCCTTTAAATTTATTAAGACTAACTCTGTAGCCTACCATATAGCCTATTCTGAAGAATGCTCCACATGCATTTGATAGGAATGTGTATTCTATTGATGTTGAATAGAGTGTTTTATGGATATATTTGTAAGTCTAGTTGTTTTCAAGTCTTATAGCTTCTATGTTGTTCTTCTTCTTGGTTATTCTGTTGGGTATTAAATAATGGGTATAGAATTCTCCAGATATTATTGTTGAATGTCTACTTTTATTTTCTATTGTGTCAGTTTTGCTTCATGTATTTTGGGATCGGTGTTAAATGCATGAATACCTAAAAGTACTATGTCTGCCTAATAGACATATCTCTTTATCATTTAAAAATGTCTTTCTCTGTCTTTAATAACAATTTTTATCTTTTTTTGATATTGGTATAGCCATACTAGCTGTTTTTGGTTACTGTTTCTGTGCTATAATTTTGTGCATAATTTTACTTTCCATTTATTTGTGTCTTTGGCTCTAAAGTATGTCCCTAGTAGACAACATATAATTGTATCTCTTAAAATTCATTCTGCCAATCTCGGACTTTTTATAGAAGTATTTAGTTCATTTACACTTAAAGTAATTACTTATAAGGTAGAATCTTTTGTATGCTCTAGATATTAGCCATTTGTCAGGTTTTGGTTTTGCAAACATCTACTGACAATATCATTTGTATGTTAACCTTGCTTATGATGTTCTTCAGTGAACAGAAATCTTTAATTTTGATGTAGTCACATCCATTAGATTTTCAATGTATTGCTTTTGCTTTTTGGGTTTAGTTTAGAAAGTTTTTTCTCTGTCTAGGTTATACAAATGTTTCCATAGGTCATTGTGGTTGGTGATATAATAGCCCTCCATGATGCTCATGTTCTAATACTTGGAACATATGACTATGTTACCATATATGACAAAAGGGACTGTGCATATATGATTAAAATTTAAGACTTTGAAATAAGAGAGATTATCCTGATTTATTCAGATGTGCCTAATCTAATTTTATGAAGTCCCAATAGCTGAGAACATTTTTTTCCAGCTGTAGTTTGTCAAAGAGAAACAGATGCAAAGACAGAAGCAGGGGCAGAAGGTGTACACTGCTGGCTTTGAAGATGGAGAAAAGTTTCACACACACACAAAAAAGGAAGGTAAGTAGTCTCTAGAAGTTGGAAAATGCAAGAAAACAAATTCTTTTGTAAAGCATCCAGAAAGGAATGCAACCTGCCAAAACCTTTATCTTAGGGAAGATGTATGATTGACTTCTAAAACATGAAACTGTAAGAAAATTAATTTGTATTACTTAAGTCACTATATACTATAAAATACTACTGATTAGAACACAGAAACAGTGAAGTCACTTGTTAATTTGCATATTTCGGTTTATTAAAAGCAAATAATTTCTGCCAGGTAGAGAATATCCAAATGTTATGGTTGTACTGTCTGACAGGATATGAACTGGTCTCATGTCTAACTCTGCAAACCCATTTCAATATCCCTTTCCTAACTGACTCTATAAACCTCTATTTCCTGAATTCTATCTTTGAAGAAGTTTACTATCTTGCTGGTTCCATCATTAATAAATTAAATAAAGTTTTGATTTGTGCTCATTCTAAATTTGCTGAGAGTCTTACATTTAATTTTTTGAGAATTGTACTTTAACAGTGGGGAATCAAGATTACTGATTTTTCTGGCAAACTGAATGTGTGTGTGTGTGTGTGTGTGTGTGTATGTGTGTTTGTGTGTATGCTGCTATAATGGGAGGAGAGAGAAGCATACTATTTTGTGTGTATTATGTATGTATAAATGTATGGTTATATAAAATAGAACTCCATAAAATAGATGTGTATATGTGTAGACATATTAAAGTGTATACCTCAGGGTAAAGAGGAAAAGAAAAGTGACAGGTGAGCAACAACAAAAAGAAAAAGAGAGAGAAAGAGAGAGAGAGAGAGAAAGACAGAAAGAAAAAAAGAAAGAAAGAAAGAAAGAAAAGGAAGAAGGGAGGGAGGAAGTTTTGAAAATTTTCTAACATGTATAATTTTACCCCTTAATATAAAATTACATATTTATAAATATGCATACATTTTAAAAATTTATGGACACAAACACACATATTTGTAGATCTGTCAAGTGAAAAAGGCAAATAGCAGAGAAAAGAATGTAAAGTATATATATTATGACTCAATACTGGGATAAACAGAGACGATATAAACAAATATTCTGTATATTTATATTTATGGGATATATGTACAAGCAGAAAGTTATGCGAGGAATCCATACACATCTATTAACTGGAAACCTGAGGTAGGTGGGATGAAGGGTAGACTGTGGCAAAGAGGAAAGATAATCAATCTTTACATAAAGCATTTTTATATTGCTGATTTTGTTAGAATATAGTATAAACAGAAAATAAAAGTTTCAAATGTATACATGTGTATATACCAAAGTTTCTAAAAATAAAAACAGCTCAGCAGTAATTATTACATGAGCCATTATTGCTCTGCAATAAGAGAGTGGAGTGGGACCCTCCAAGACCCTCAGTTTCTTCAATTATGAAATGATGGGGAACCGTTTGTTTATATGTATGAGTGCATGGTTATAGGAAATAGAAATTCACAGAACAGTTGTACATATATGTGTAGATATATTAGAATGAATGACCTCAGGATACAGGGGAACATGATAGTGGGAGGTAAACAACGAAAAAAAGAAAAATAAGAAAGGGAGGGATAGTTCATAAAAATAAAAACAATTCAGCAGTAATTATTACATGACTCATTGCTCCGCAATAAGCTAGTGGCCCTCTATGGCCTTCAATTTCTTCAATTATGAAATGATAAGGAGGGGCTATTTCAACATTAAAGCACTAAAATTCTATAATTGACTGAAAATCATTCCTTGGAATTTAAATGAAGTATGAAATTAGCTTTTAAGATGTCAAAAAAGAAAGGAGGAAATAAGGTTCTTAAGTAGAGAAGAAAGAAAATAAGAAGATACAGAGGGAAGGAGAGAGAAAGGAGAAAGTAAGTCTCACATAGAAAATCCTGATTTGCCTTTTTTGGGGGTTGGGGTCTCACTTTATCACCCAGGCTGAAGTGCAGTGGCATGAACAAAGCACATCACAGCCTCGAACTCCTGGACTCCTACATCAGTCTCTCGAGTAGATGGGATGATAGACACACACTGCTATGCTTAGCTATTTTTTTGTAGATGAGGTCTCACTATGTTGCCCAGGCTGGTCTGGAACTCCCTGAGCTCAATCCTCCTACCTTGGCCTCCCAAAGTGCTGGGATTACAGGTGGGAGCCACTGTACCTAGCCTGATTTGATGTATTTTGTTGTCTTGCCAGTTTATATACAGATGTTAGAATACCATTACTATTGTAGCTTCTACTTTGATTTCATTCAATTGTTTTTATGACAGCAGAGTTATTGCAACAAAAAGTGAATTTTTTAGTGCAAGAATTCACTTTTAGAAAATGCATCAACTGGTTTGAGCAGAACTCTTTCTGCTAAGGGTTAAGGGGGAGCAATATTTTCCACTAATGATAAGTAAAATTTCATAACTGACATGCACCTAGAGTGACTATTCTCTCACAATTGTTTTGTCCCTTCATCCCCCTGCCCTGCCATTGCTTTTCTTTTAGATGGTTTGTCCAGCTGAATTATGCTAAATATTTTCAGAATTTTCAAAAAGTTTGGTTAAGTTGATTTCCACATAGCCTATTGGGCATTTGCTAACTCACATCTCCAAACTGTGTAGTTTTTCCTAGCTGTTAATTACTTGGGTAAAAAATCAACAGAAGACTTAGCTTTTATATTAAGTAATTCCATAAGCCACAGATAATAAATTTTATAGAAAATGAAAGCATTTATTAATGATATATTAATTAGTGGGTAGGAATAGAGTACAAAACTAAAATTAGAAAATTTAGTATAGTATGTGTATTCTTTTACACATGAATATTAAATGGAGCATGTCATAATTTCATCTACTACTTTACTGAGATATGTGTCATACCAAGTAGCTTTTCTCTGATTTAAGGGTTAAAACTAAGGATGAACAGATGCTACTGGTAATTTTAAGACCAACACCCAAGTTCCAGATGTCTCCTCTCAGACACATGCCAAAATTAAATACAGATTTTGTTAAAACACACAAGCTATTCTTTTAACCTGCTAGCGCTTTTAGTCTTCACTGATCAGGTCTCCCATCTTCAATCCACCTTCTGCTAATCCGCCTTCTGCTAATCCTCCATTGACCCAGAGATTAAACCCTCAACAGTTAATCCAAGATTCAAACACTTAGAGCTACAGGTTTCTTTTTCTTTTTTCTTTTCTTTTAACGTTTTACTAATTCTTAGCGAAGTCTTCCAATTCATTTTCCATTTTCCTGGTGGGAAAAATGAAACCAAGTATCTGCCAAAAGCATTCCATATTGGATTCTAAACGAAGTCAGGTAGCAGCTGTCCAATCTCAACTTTGGTGGATAATTAGCAAATTCAGTATCCAAAAGAAATAGGCAATTGTTGCAATTCATGAATTCATTGCCAGGGCAGATATTTTACAGCTCACATATCTTTTTCTAAAGAGAGAAACTACCTAGAGCTTTGAGCAGTAAAATTCTGTTTTCTCCTCTTTAAAAAGAATTGCGTTTGGGATATTCTTGGCATTTAGTTTTTGGTTTTTTTTTTCTTCCTCTAATTCATTTTTAATTTTTTTGGTGATGTTCAGAAAAGCTATGAAGCATAAAAATTTTACTTGGGTAGAAAATCTAACTGTCATTACTCTGATTCATCAGAGTCCGGGAAGACACTGTGAACCTAGAATTGTGTGATTTACAAAGGGTACTCACTAACACACTGAGACAGCATAATGTGATATAAAAACATTTTGTCGATTTGAAGTTTATTTAAGGTAGAATTTTCCAACTGAGAGAAGTCTAACAAAGCACTCTTTCCAAAGACAAAAATATGTAGTAGGGCTTGTTTTCATCATGTTTTTGGACATTTACTTTATTGCACTCCCCTCCTACTGCAAACTCTCTGGCTTCTCACACAAGCCCAATTATCTCAACACACTCTTCCTTCTCTCTGTACACTCTCTCCTCTCTTTCCTACTCTTCCTAAACTATAATACTTCCTCCTCCTTTAAGACATTCTTCTGACTTTTCTGCTCTGAAAATTAATCAGTGTGTACATACCATTAGAAAGAAATACCCCTTTGGCATTTCTAGTGCATTCTGGTTAGACCCAAATATGACCATGAGAAGATTTTATACAAATTTCAGACATTATGGAAAAGAAACTTGATATCCAGGATCAAAGGTGTTTCTCTCACCCAAAGATGGAACCCCTTCTTTTTCTAGTCATTGCTTTTGGAGCTCTAGATAGTTCTCTTCTAAGTCTTATATCCTTCTCTTAAGAGGGTCCTTGTTTTGCTTGAAGTTCAAAGCAAGTAAGAGAACAGCTTCTGCTTTGTTTTTTCTTTTTCTCCTAAGACTGACATAATTTTTAATGTCTTGGTAAATGTAAGTAAAAGTGTGTCAGAAGAAATAGGGAGTAAAAAAAGAGCAGGCTAGATGATGTGAGTGATTCAAAAGTGTTGAAAGACAGAAGAAGAACATTTCTAAAATATGATCTTGTATCTTTAATAAACAAATATTTTTAAAACCTTAGTCTACTTTTTGTGTCATTAGATTCCAAAGGATAAACTAATTTCTGAATTATATCCCAAAATAGAAACATTATCATACCAAATAGAAGCTTGTCAAAATATATTCTAAATCGAATTGAAAATTTAATTGTACAGTTGCCAAAATGGTATTATATTTGCTTTTCTTCAACTAGATACTCTTAGATAAGAACTAAAACAACAACAGTGCACCATCTAATATTTATTACTTACTATATGCAAGCCATTATTATCTTCTTAACTTTTCATTTTGAAATATTTTAAAGTTAAAAAGAGTTTGAAGAAAACATGTTAGTAAGGTCAAACATTCTTAGCAACTAACACTTGCATTCTTCTTAAGGTGAATTATTTTTTTAACTGGTGTTTTTTGGGTGAAAAGTTAAACATATTATTAATACCCTGATATCAATATCAATGTCTATAGAGGAAAATCAAGACAGAGAGAGGAAGAGAGAGAGGGAGAGAGAGAGAGAAGAGGGATGAAGGGACACAAAATGAAGAAAAAAAAAGTTAACTAAACCCTAAAGTAGAGTTCAAGTAAGAATTTTAAAACCAAAGGTGTCCAATATCCAATTCTAACTTGTTTGGATATACAGGCATTTGTGTTATTATTGTAACAGAGACAGGGACCAACATCTTTCTTTGATGTAGTGAAATAACATGGACTTTGAAGTTAGAGAGTCCTGAATTCTAGTCTCATATTTCAATTCTTACTCAACTTCTCACAAGTCATGTCACCACAATCAAGCTGCTTAACTTCTCTAAGTTTGTTTTCTCGTCTTCTGTTTCCTCGGATGTGTACAAATGAAATTGCCTTTCATATTAATTCTAGTAAGTGACATCTGCTATATAGTAGGTGTTCTGTAAATGTTATTTCACTTTCTGTTATGTTCTGTTCTCTATAGCGCAGGTGAATAGGAGCCCAGTGAAGGGTTTCTTTTTGGGGTATGGAGTCAATGAAAGTATTAGAGGAGTATATAAATTAGTTTTTAAAAACTTTAATGTCTTAAAAGTGTAAAAGAGACAAACCATAAAAATTTGGTGGCAGAATCAGTTTTATAAATTATTGGTTAACTAATAATATTATTAACATACAAATTATGTTGGATATTATTTTATTTATTATTTTCCTAACTTTTTTGAAAACATTTAAGCCCGCAAAAAACTTGAAAACAAAAATCTAACTACTCTTCCTTTATATATCCTTATATATTTCTCTAGATCAGTAGTTCTCAACTGGGGATCACTTTGCCCCTGGGGGACATTCAGCAATGTCTGGGGACATTTTTGGTTGTCACAATTGGGAATGCTACTTGCATCTGGTAGGCAGAGGCCATGGGCGCTGATAAATATCTTACAAACACAGAACAACCTTCTCCTACAATAAAGAATTAAAACAATGCCATAGTCTTGAGGTCGAAAAACCAGGATTTAGATTCACTCGTATACTCTTCCTCTGTTAGGTTGAACCTTATATAATTTTTGCATTCAGCCATTTTAGATCTCCAACAATATTAATTTCAACTGAAATATTTCATTCATTTGCTACAAATTTTACATTTCTCGGTTTGTGTGTGTTTAATTTATTTTTCAAAACCATCTAAATTTACCAAAGTAAGTTACGAACAACATGACATTTCACTCTTAAATACCTTAGCATTTACCTCCTAAGAACAAAGATAGATAGTCTCCTATATAAACACAACATAATTATCACAATCAAGAAATTTAAGACTGATGCAATAAAATCATCTAGTAAATAGTCCATATAAAATTTTCCTAACAGTCCCCCCAAATGTATTTATAGTCCCTCCCCAGACCCCAATCCAGTTTCCAATCAGTTTGTCTTGTTGTTGGTAGGACTATTCCTTTTTTTTTTTTTTTTTAATCTATACAATATTTTTTTATTGTGGTATTGAGGGGTACAGTTAAGGGTTAGGTATACAAATATGTCTCGTTTAGGCACCCTTGTTGATAAGAAGTGTCCCCCCCATCCCCAGACAGGTATTTACTGCCATTAATCCCTTTCCCTATCCCTCCCCCCCACCCCATAGTTTCCCACCACTGTCAGCCATTTTCTTGTGGTAATACGTTGGATGATCAAGGTCTACTATATGAGTGAGAACATGTGATACTCAGTTTTTTGTTTCTGTGAGAGGTCATTCAGTATTATAGTCTCTAGTTCCATCCAGGTTGCTGCGAAATTCATGATTTCGTTCTTTTTTATGGCTGCGTAGTATTCCATTGTGTATATGTACCACATTTTTTTAATCCAGTCCTCTTTTGATGGACAGCAAGGTTGCTTCCAGGTTCTTGCTACCTTTAAATCTTAAAGTCATTGAAGACATCTTGCTTGCTGCTGGTTATCCTGCAGAGGAAGAATGCCTTAAGAAATTGTGAGATCTGAAGGATAGTTCTCCCAAAAAGGATGGGGCAGGGATCTCTGCTACCAAATAGCCAGTGATGCACTGTCTTTGTATGATCCCTGCAGAACCCCAAGAGATGACGAGCCCTCACAAGAAGTCAGTGATCTGGCTATGGACTGGAAACTTTCGAGCTGTCAAACTCATGGGGCTCTTACAAATGACATGGGGAGTTATGATGCAGAACTGACTCTATCTCGTGAAAACTGGGTGACTTTGTCCTACATTAGGGACTAGAGAAACGGCCAAAAAGAGCTGAAGCTGAATTTGTTCCTAACTTAGAGAAAGAGACTCGGAATCAAAATGCAATTTGAGACTGGGCACAGTGGCTTACGCCTGTAATCTCGGCACTTTGGGAGGCCGAGGCAGGAGAACTGCTTAAGCCCAGGAGTTTGAGACCAGCCCAGGCAACACAGCCAGATCTCATCTGTATAAAAAACCAAAATAATTAGCTGGGCGTGGTGGTATGCACCTGTAGTCCCAGGTACTCGGAGGCTTAGGCAGGAGGGCTGCTTGAACCCAGAAGTATGAGGCTGTGATGAGCCAGGATTGTGCCACTGAACTCAGCCTAGATAACAGAGTGAGACGTCAACTCAAAAAAAATTAAATTAAAAATGTAATTCATTCTACAAAAATACAGAAGTGTTATTGTCTATAAACTAGGGTGTACATACTCATCACTGCTATTATAATTGTTATTACTTTTAATATTATCAGTGATATTGAGGGCATGATGTAAGAATTTCCAGAGATGGCAGGCCTATGCTGTCTCAAGGAAATCTCCCCCTAACCTTCACACTCTGACTAAACATAGGACTATCTGAGAAATGGCTGAATTCTGGAGTAATCTGAACTACAAATAAATCTTAGCTCCAACCTCTACAAGAAAGGCTAACGTGTACAATGTTAATTCATCATTTTGAGCTCATTTTGAGAAAATGAGCAAAAGGCAGAATTTTGGCAACTCCCTTCACCTATCCAGGTATTTAAATCTATTTCTCATGGTGACAGATACACGCAATCACACATGGTCGCTCGCCTCTGAGGGCAGTTGCCTGCGTGTATGAGTGTGCAAACATGCACACAGAGGGTGCTTTGATCTGCTGATATTTGATAACCACTGCTAATTAAAATGAATGAATTAAAGACACAGGCTATTATTAGTTCTTGGTGCCTTTACCTGGAAACTATAGGCAATCTCGTCTCATCCAGCTAAGATCCGGAACACAGTCTGTGTCCCTAAAACACTTCTCAGAGTGGTCAGAGCCAGCAGAAATGTGGCTTGATGGACGTCGTTGACATTAGCCACTGCCGAGACAGTGCTGTAAATAATAGATGACTCCATCCATGTAAATAATAGATGACTCCATCCACCTGAGTGATCAGAGTCTCCGGTGGGAATCTGTAGAGCAAGAACAGGAAGAAAACACGTTTATGACTTCTCAGCTGTTGACAAAGTGACAGCCAGCCCAAGAGTTGTCCTCCACAGGGCAGCAGCAATGACAACTCCTGCTGAGGTCACTGAAGTAGATCTTCCTAGCTGATACTAAATTCCTCCACGGATGTGGTCATATCTACCCCTATAACTTCATCTTAGCGAAGTCTTACATCCCACAGGAGGAAGTCCTTGGTTTGCCATGGTGAGAACAGATACTTCCATTGCAAAATGTAGTCCTTCTGGGTTCTACTTACTGTCTTCTATTTTCTATGCAGAGAGAGACCACGTGTTTTCCTGACCCCTGTATTCTTTTTGGTGACTTGATATAGCAATGCCTCCAAGAAAACCTAGATGGCACTAGAGACCATGTTCCACTTCCAAGTGAAGAAAACTCAGTTTAGCTTTAGAGAGGCTCAGAGTCCATTGTTCTGAATCTAACAAGGTGTTTGAGAGAAAATGAGATTTCTAGGTGTACTACAGGAGCAGAACCTAGTACTGTCTATTATGGAGTCATAAACCCCCACTTGAGGTCACTAAGCATTCCAAACTCTCCTATGACTGAATTCTAAAGTAAATTTGCTGCAGTTCTGACAGTGGCATGGAGACATCATGTTGGGTCTTGATTGAGTTTCCTGAACCAGAGAGAAGAAAATTAACATGTATTTGCAACTGTTGGGGCTCTGCCTTCTCATCACCTCTGCCCTCCCCCATCCTAGGGTCTTACTCACATTTTCTTTCCTCTTGCTGGATCACTTTGGTTGTAAGAGGATGAGACAATGGTTAGTAACTTTGTTCCTCTTCCCTATTGCCCCGTTACTGTTCGAGTCATTTATTTGTAGTACTCCAATAGTGAAAAAGCGCTATTTAAAGTCCAAACACACAGCCAGGTGCAGTGGCTCACACCTGCAATCCCAGCACTTTGGGAGGCCAAGGTGGGAGGATTGTTGAACCCAGGAGCTTGACACGACACCAACCTGGGCAACATAGTGAGACCTCATCTCTACAAAAAACTAAAAAATTAGCCAGGCATGGCGGTGCATGCCTGTAGTTTCAGCTGCTCAGGAGACGAAGGCAGGAGGATCACCTGAGCCCAGTAGGTTGACACTAGGGTGAGCCATGATCGTGCCACTGCACTCCAGCATGGGTGACAGAGTGAGACCCCAAGTCAAAAATAAATAAAATCCAAACACAGGAGGGCCCTGTGCATCCTCTGCTCTGTCCTTGTACCTGCTTCCACTCTGGATAGGGTACCTGGAGAGAAATGATTTACAAATTCACTCTACCTTTCCTCCCTGAGAGAGAGAAGATCCTACCCTCCTTCCCTTCAAAATTAGAATCAAGACGGGACAGGAGTTGAAGGATGAAGATGCTTTACGTAACATATCTACTTACAGAATGAAGAGACCAAAGACGAGCTATAATTTTGAACTTCACAGACTCGACATTAATGGGCAAAAAAAGAAAAACCAAAAACACCCACACTGGCCAGTTCCATATTATTTCCTAGTTAGTTCTATTTTCACCTGGCTTCACTAAAAATCATGCAAGTGTGAGATCCTGGTGTGTTTGAAAGCTATTTTCTCCACGTGGAAGGAGATATTTAATATAACCTCACAAGTAGTAGGCTTTTCAGTCTATTTTTGTTTAACTGTCTCCCATCCCCGAGAACAGTATCTTTTAAGTAATGTCTGCTACTATAGGCATAAACATACCAGTAGAATTCCTTTATTTCTTCAATACTTGTTATTTCTAAAATGGCGAAGTTTTCACAAATCTGGTTCTGTTCATTTCAATATGCCACAATGCCATCTTTACTGCATAAAAACCTTTAGGTTCACCATGAGCTAGTCATACTCGCTCCAAGTACTCTGAGTACAAACAGTCGTGTTGGCCTGCCTGGCATCAATTTTGAGTTTGGACTATCCAAATGTAACCTACTCTGGATCCACTGAAACCCCTCATAATAATCCGCATTCTTGTACTTGAGTTAGTGGCTAACAATATATACTACAATAAGAAAGCTAGCCGGAATATCTACTATTTCGCTAATGCAATAGTATAACTGAAATTTAAAGTTTGAAGCATCTTTCTAAATTGATATAACTTTCCCTCACAATTGCCTTTTAAGTGTATTTTGAGGCTGTCAACTTCAATTCAGAAGTTCTCATTTTTCAAAAAAACAAGAATTATGTTCAATGGGAATCTTTCTTTGTTTAAATTGCTCTGCTACCAGGACTCTGGGCATGAAAGCTCATTTTAAAGAACAGATCAAGCAAAAAGTTAGATATTTTATAAATGCTAACTATTCACGTTAAGTCAGTTACATAATCTGTTCTGTGTATTACCAAGTTCTGTGTATCAGTTTTAAAATCCAATGCAGTACACCGGTATTTAGTTCATCCCATGGGTACCCATATTTACACAAATGCATTCCTGAGAAGCTGCATTTTAAAAAGTTAAGTATAATACTATTTCCATAATTTCTTATCTTGCAAAAACAAAGACACAATTTGATCTCTAAAAATGTGGTCTAAAACAATATGATTTTCCTAATATAAGTCAAGTCCCTCCTACCTATGCTTTCAAAAACTGTGTATTTCTTATATCACTCAGAGAAACTGATGCCTCCTGCTTTCATGCTTTTATGAATAACAGTTCATCTTCCCCAAAATAAATTTAAAACATAAGATGAACAGGAAGATGGATGTGCACTTAAGTGGGTAATACAGCAAGTATAATAAAATAGTAGTAGTGGAAACCAGGTGGTGAGTATATGAGTGGTCAATGTAACTAGAATCCTTCAACTTTGTTGACCATTTGAAAATTCTCATGGTAAAAACTTAAGGGAAAAACCTCCCATGTTCAAGGCCAGCTCAGTGGCCAAGAACTTCATCTTTGTCTAAAACATCTAACCCTTCACATCCTGTGTTATTGTTATTTACATGTAACATCCAGTCTCCCTACATTTTGAGTCATTTATATCACCCAAAAGCACCTACCACATCTCATACACAGTAATCATTCAACAAATAAATAAGAAAAAATAATACGTTGACAACCTACTGAAAATAAAATGGTTGTAAACTGTCAACTTCAAAAGAGGGGTTTTGGATAAGTCTGTGAATTAGTTACTCCTTTGCATTTCCATGAAAATGGGGAGTTCTTGGCTACTTGGCTTTTTAAAACAATAATAATAAGTGCATTATTAAAATCAAATTTGAACTCACTACAAGTTAGAAGATAATGAGATTTGGAAAGGAGCAAAACCATCTGGCAATTACATTCACTTTGTAAACCTAAAGAAAAATGGTCAAAAGTTCTGT
>CAUYQG010074037.1:0-21759 GCA_963574415.1 Tarsius wallacei
AGCAGGTTGAGGCTGTGGTGGCCGGGAGCGGCCACTGCACTCCAGTCTAGGCAACAGAGTGAGACTCCGACTCAAAAAAATAAAATAAAATAAAATAAAATAAAAAATAAAATGCTGCTTCCCAGGTTAGGGTTGGGCTCAGGAATCCCTGTTTTTATTTTACTTTTTTGAGTCAGAGTCTCACTCTGTCACCCAGGCTGGAGTGCCGTGGCACGCTCACAGCCACTGCAGTCTCGACCTGCTGGACTCTGGCAATCCTTCTACCTCAGCCTTCCAAGTAGCTGGAACTACAGGTGTGCGTCACTACACCTGGCTAATTTTTTGATTTATTGTAGAGATGAGGTCTCACTAAGTTGCCCAGGCTGGTCTCAAACCCCTGGACTCAGATAATCCTCTCGCTTTAGACTCCCAACGTGCTGGGATTACAGGCTGAGCCACCGCATGCAGCTAGAAATCCCTGTTTTGAAAGCTACTCTTCCAGGTGATTCTCTCAGTAGACAAAGCTGGGAAACGTTAGACCAGCCTACCTGGATTTCAAGTCCAGTTCTTTGCTGACTAGCTGTGTGACTCAGAGTAAGCTACTTAAACTTTCTTTGCCTCAGTTTCCTCATCTGTAACTGGAGATGATAACAGTACCTACCGGCTGGGGGTTGCAGTGAGGTTCCAATGACCTGATATTGGAAAAGTGCTTAGAACAGTGCCTGGCACATCCTCGGTGCTTTGTGTTAGCTATTACTACCCCACCCCATGCTCTCAGTACCTTGGCATTTACAGCTGAAACTCCATCATCTCACTTGTCCTGTGTTGCTTCCATCCCCGCCCATCAAGCCGCCTCCCCCACCTTAACCTCACTAGAGAAAAGCACAGAGGTGACATAGTTTCAGGATGTGACCCAAGTACAACTGCCATACAGGCAGGGACTGCCCCCCTTATCCATGCCACTCTCCCGCTCTTGGGCCTCCTTCCACAGCCTGGAGGCTCTCCAGTCCCAGGCTGTGCCCTACCCAGCAGTCCCTCAGAGAAACCCCTCTTAGGACCCAAAGTTACCTTCCCTGGACCCAGCTTGTTTTCGCAAGGAAGGTTGGGAGGTCAAACAAACACAGAGTAAAATGTAAAGATCAGGACCCTACCCCTATTCCCTGTCACTGAAATGTATCAGGCTCTCTCCCACTGTTGCCCTGGCTAGAGTGCAGTGGCACGATCACAGTTCACCATAGCCTAGATCCTGGGCTCAGGCAATCTTTCCACCTCAACCTCCCGAGGAGATGGAACTACAGGTATGCGCCACCAGACCTGGATAATTTTTGTATTTTTTGTACAGATGAAGTCTCACTATGTTGCCCAGGTTGATCTCAAACTCCTGGCCTCAAGCAGTCCTCCCATTCAGCCTCCCAAAGTGTTGGGATTACCGGCATGAGCTACCATGCCCAGCCACGCATATAGTTCTTTCATAGAGCACAAAATACTTCATCTACCATCTTGATCCTGACAACAGCTCTGTGTAGTAGGCCAGCTATTTATATCCCCATTTTATAGATTAGAAAACTGAGGTGTTGGAAAAACCAAGTGACTTGCCAGCCCTCCATCTATAGCAGAGCAAAGACCCAAACTCTCCATTCCTGACTTTCCCGATTTTAAAGTTCATTAGACCAGGGCATCGCTCCGAAGGGCTGAATGTATTCAGTGGTGACATTTCAGACTTCATGACAAATTGAGAAGTGCTCAGGAAGATATGTACGGCAGAGAAGGGGGATGTTCTCACAGGTCTTTGGTAAAACCTGTGCAGCCAGGCCTTTCTGCCCTTGGTGTGAGTCCATCCCTTCGGAGCCTGGCATGGCCCTTGGCTTAAAGGGGGCACCTCACAAACGCTCTGGATGTAGGCGAGTGTGGAAGGGCTGCCCGCCGGGCTCTCCATTCTTCATTCTCCCCATTGGCCCTCTTCCCCTCCCCCTTCCACGGCAACTTTTTATGGGGGCTCTAGAAAATTTCCCAGAGCCTCGGACCTGGAAACAGGACTGTGGGAGCCACAGTCCCCTTAGAGTCCCCCTCCCATCCACCCCTTGTTCTGGGAACAGTGGGGCTCTACCCCGGTTGTGGTGTCTCAAGGCTCCAAGTGGAGGCCAGCACCACGTTCTCAGGCCTGTTTCCTTCCCCTTTTGGACTTCCATTCCATCCCCTGGCTCACAGCAAGGGTGTGAGGAGGAAGTGTGATCACTTACATAAAGTACTCGCTGGAGTGTCTCATGCGTGGCAAGTGGCCAGTTAATGCTAGTCATTGCTATTATAATTGACACTGGAGTCAAATGGAAGGCACCTCGGCGATATGGATGCCATGAGAGCTGCCCACAGGTGCACAGAAGGATGGCACTTCCTTGCTCCCTCTCTTGAGATTAGGCAAGACTGCCTTTGGCCAATAAGAAGTTAAGGCCAGAGCACTGAACGACTGGTGAAGGACCTTCAGAGGCTGAACGTGGTGGCTCATGCCTGTAATTCCAGCACTTTGGGAGGTCAAGGCAGAAGCCTCATTTGAAGCCAGGAGTTCGAGATTGACCTGGGCAATATAGTGAGACCCCATCTCTGAAAAGGAGGGAGGGAGGCAGGGAAGAAAGGAGGAAGGGAGAAAGGAAAGGAGGGAGGGAGGGAGAATAAAACCTTGCAGAGTTCCTTCCCTCTGTGAGGAAAGCCCGTGGCGGCTGTTTTTCCCTCAGCATGGGCCAGACTCTAGGAAAGGACAGTGAGAGCAGAGCCCAAAACAGATCCCCAGTTGGCATGGACCATAAGCAAGAAATAAACGGAACTTTGTTGTGAGCCACCAAGATCTGAGGGTCATTTGTTACTGTGGCACTGCTTCCCATCCTGACTGATGAAGTTTCCTGAGCTTTGCACATTTACTGAGCACCTGCCATGTGTGAAGTGTTTTACACACATTATATCACCCCATCTTCACAAGAATCCCACCAAAGGGGGCACAGTTGCTACATTCTACACACGAGGTGTAATGGACTGAATGTCTGTTTCCCCCAAAATTCATATGTTGAAATCCCAACTCCCGATGTGATGGTGTTAAGAGGTGAAGACTTTGGGAGGTGACTAGGTAGGTTATGGGAGTGGAACCCTCATGATTGGGACTGATGCCCTTCTAAAAGGGACCCCAGGCTGGAAGCATTTTGGTAGGCTGAGGTGAGAGGATCATTTGAGGCTGGGAGTTCAAGATCAGCCCGAGCAACATAGTAAGTCCCCATCTCTAAACATTTATTTAATAAAAAAATTTTCAACAAGTGTATCTGCATAATGAACATTTGTGTACCTAACCCTGAATTGTACCCCACATCTTTAAAATTAAAAATTTTTTTTAAAATTTTTGTAAGAGTGATCCCAAAGGGGAAGTGGGATTGCCAAAGATTGATGAACAGATACAAAAGTACAGCTAGATTGGAGGAATAAGTTCTAGTGTTCTGTAGCACTCTAGGGTGACTATAATTAACAAGAATTCATGGCCGGGCACAGTGGCTCACGCCTATAATCCCAGCACTTTGGGAGGCCGACATGAGAGGATTGCCTGAGCCCATGGGTTCAAGATCAGCCTGGGCAACTTGACAAGACCTCATCTCTACAATAAATCAAAACATTAGCCCGGCATGGTGGCACGTGCCTGTAGTTCCGGCTACTTGGAAGGCCGAGGTGAAAGCTCGAGGCTGCGGTGGCCGTGAGCGTGCCACTGCACTCCAGCCTGGGTGACAGAGTGAGACTCCAACTCAAAACAAACAAACAAAAATTTATTATTATTTTCAAATAGCTGAAAGAGCAAATTTTGAATGTTCCCAACACAAAGAAATGATACATGCTTGAGGGGATAGATATACGAATTACCCTGGTTTGATCATTACATGTATCAAAATGTCGCTCTGTACCCCATAAATATGTACAATTATTATGTCAACTAAAAGTAATAATACAAGCAAATAGACGTATAAGAGGGACCCCAGAGAACCCTCTCGCCCTCTTTCCACCACGTGAGGACACAGCAGGAAGTCAGCAGTCTAAAACCCAGAAGAGGGCTGTGACCAGAGCTCTAACGTGAACAGCTCTAATGCCATGCCAGCACCCCTATCTTGAACTTCCAGCCTCCAGAACTGTGAGCAATGTGTTCCTATTGTTTAAGCCCCCTAGTTTATGGTCATCTGTGATGGCAGCCCTGACTAAGACCTGAGGTTACCAAGACACCGAGATAACAGGTAACTCGGCCTACCTGTGTTTCTAGGAGCTGGGACCACACTCAGCCTACACCTGGCATCCACGAGCTCAATTAATATTGTTAAGATGCAGCCCCACGTTGCCCATTCATCAGTCCTCCCCCTCCCCGCTCCTGCCCCTTCCCTGCTTCCAGACTTCTTGGCAGGGTCCTCAAATGGATGCATCTCCCAGCTGCTGGATATGGGGCCCACCCCCTCCCTTTGGCTCTTTCTAACATCCACAGCACAGCAGAATGAAATGACACACGGCCCTTGGCCTCCCCTCACATAAATGGAACACGACTCCACCCCTGGCCTCCCCCAACATAAATGTTTCATGGCATGGCACCTGGCCACTTCTGCTATCAGTATCTCCAGCTCTGTGACCCAGATAGCGTGTGACGCAAATGGCCTGGTAATCCCTCCCCATGCTCCTGGCACTGCCTGCTCACAAATGGCACCTGTTGGGGAATGTTTCAGGGAGGCAAACAGCACTGAGCATGAGAGGGAGATGGTTGTGTCTTCAGCATCCCACAGCCCCGAGGTGGAGGACCAGGTGGCAAGCGTGTCAGGGCTCCTCTTTGGCACAAAACTAAATCCTCATTCCTCCTCCTTTCTTGATAAGGCCACGCCACCTTTCTCCTCACTGCCCACCAAGACTAGCCTCGCCCCCGCCCCAGTCTCTCCCTTATCATACAGAGAGACTACAGAGAAGAGGGAGGAAGCGAGAGGATTTGTGGAGAGCTGAGGCCAGACGAGTGGTCTGGCTGCAAGATTTGGAAGCAAAGATGGGCCCCTCACTACCTGTGTGCTCAACGATAAGTTACCCACCAGGAGCCTTATCTTTAAATGGAGAAATCCCCACCTATTGGGATGGTAGGAAGTCTCTTCCAGATGATATATGTGAAGGTGTTTCATCAATCATCAGACTTACGTAAATGCATGCCTTGACAAAAACATCCTGGGAATCCATCTGGCCTCTCGGGACCTGCCACCTGAACTCCTAAAGGTCCTCACTTGACTGCTGATTTACCATAAGCTTGGCTGAGTCTGGTCCTCTCTCTCAGCCCCAGATTCCTCATCCATACTTAGGGGTGGGGCAAGGCAAAGCTCTCCGGGATCCCCCAAACTCTGCAGTCTTGGCTCTGTGTGTTTGGTGATCTGAGATTCAGATCCGTGTTTCATAACCCCTCTTAAGGATAACACCACTTCTTATTCTAACCAGTCATGTCAAGATGGCTTCACTCTAGTCTTCAGTGCTCAGCACTGCTCCTCTCACCAACATGGACAGTTTGTGTGTGGTCCTTGGGGTGGGCAGGGACCCACGGACCAAGATGTGAGAGGCTGCAGGACAAGATCTTAGGCCATCTATCTCTTCCTGGGCCCCAGAGGCCCAAGGACCAAGGGACCTGCCCACACCAGGAGCAGGGAAAAGAGGCAGGAGGGTCTTGACTTAGGACACAAGTGGCTCCCCACCTCCACAGTTTTAAAGGGCCCTGGATAGCTTCCTCCACCTCATACAATATCACTCCATTTGTGGCCTCAAATATGGAATCTCTGGCAGGGCTCGGTGGCTCAGCCTGCAATCCCAGAGCTTTGGGAGGCCAAAGTGAGTGGATTGCCTGAGCCCGCGGGTTCGAGACCCGCCTCGGCAACTTGGAGAGACTTCATCTCTACAATAAATAAAAAATTAGCCGGGTGTGGTAGCGTCCGCCTGTAGTTCCAGCTACTCAGAAGGCTGAGGCGGAAGGATCGCCGGAGCCCAGCAGGTCGAGGCTGTGGTGGCCGGGAGCGGCCACTGCACTCCAGTCTGGGTGACAGAGTGAGACTCCAACTCAAAAAAAAATTGTGGAATTTCATAATCAGGGAAGAAAGACTCACTCCACAGTGAAAAAGGGGATTTTAGTTGCAAGTTTCTGTGGGCAAGGTGATCATCTGTGTAATAGCAACACTCCAGGATCAATGAGTGACCTTAGAACCTTCCTTGAGTGAGGGCAGGGTTCTGGTCACTCTTATAGGGGAAAGAATAAATACCAAAAATAGGAGATCAGGCTTGTAGAATGTGCATGACTGGAGTCACTATTTCACCCTATGGTTGAGTACTATTCTTACATAGCTGACGTTGGAAACTTCCTTTTTGTCCCCTCTCAGAGATGCAACAACTGGTGTGGTGGCCTGAGAGTCAGGCCCAGGAGCTGTGTGCTCCTGGGCAAGTCACTTACCCTCTGTGGGCCAGAAGCAGGAAAAGGGGTATCTGTAAGAGGAAGGGATTGAACAGTGTGATCTCCACAGTCCTTTCTGCCTCAGCCATTCTAAGATTCTCCACCCCTCAGATTCTTCTCCAGAGCTTTGAGTAGGGCTGGTCCGCAGAAGGATGGCTGAGTACAACACCCAGAGCCTCGACAGAGGACGGGTGGGTGCAGCCGCAGCTGTGGCCTGGGGGTGGGCCCGGGCCTGCCCTCCCGCCATCCCTGCTCACCCGCAGCCAGCTGCATCCACGCGCAGATCTTGTAGACGGTGGCCGTGTTGCAGACGAAGAACAGGCTGAAGCAGATGATGGAGCCAATAATGAGGAACATGCCCAAGGCCACGAAGAACATGGCCGTCTTGAAGGCCCTGGAGGGAATGGAGGAGAAGTCTAGGGGACCGCCCTTGCAGATGAGCTCGGAGGACAACACGTTGCCCACGCAGTAGGAGAAGAGGCCGAAGTAACCTGCCTGCGGCGTGTTGACGCTGTCGCCGATCCAGTAGGGCTGGATGAAGAGGGCCATGACCAGCACGGAGAAGCAAATGGTGAGCGTGCCCCACATCACACCCACGGCCCGCGCGTTCCGCACATAGTTGGTGTGGTAGATCTTGGCCGCCTCCTGGGCCGGCAGCAACTTCACCATGCTGAGGGCAGCAGGGCCCGGACCGGGGGCCTGGAGGTTGCAAGTCCGTGGCTTTGGGGATGGAGGCCCAGAAGTGGGTCACTCCTCAGCCGGGAAACCGACCAGGGAGGCAGGGAGGAGGTTTAGGGAGGAGGCTGAGGTCTGGACACGCCCTCCAAGGTGACGGTCCCTCCAAGGCCGCGGGAAGAGGCTTGATGGGACAAGGACAACCTTGGCTTCGTCAGGGGAAGAGTGCCAGGTGCCTGTGTCCGCTCTAGCCGGGCCTGTCTCGGGTCTCCTGCCTCCTCCCGAACCCGCCAGGGTCTCAGGCCTGCCGGCGCCGCCCTGCCCCCTCCCCCTCTCCAGCTCACAGCTCCGAGAGCCCCGCCCCGGTCTCCGGGCCGGGCCCCTCCTTGCTCCCTGCGCCGGGAGCGCCGTTTCAGCACCGCGGCCAGCGCCCCGCGACTCCGGGGAAGGGGGCGGGGCCTGGCAGCCGCGGCGCGGGGGAAGGGGCCGACCCGGCACGAGGAGGCGGCTGGAGCAGCCCGACCCGCCCACAGCACAGCCTCGCCACGGGGACCGGGACCCCCTACTCCCTCCGGAGCGGGATGACCAGAATTGGGAGAGGGGGGCCGTCACATTCCTTTGACTCAATTCTAGCCGCAAAACCGTTTTCCCCCCAAAAGAGCGCGGTCCACATCCCACCCCAGCCCTCTCCAGCCTTCCCGAAACCTCCAACACCCCCCACCCCCGGAGGTCAGCAAAGCCTTTCCTGATTGTATCTTCCGGTCACTGGTTTCTCGTCCCTATCACTCAGTCACCGATTACTAAGAGCCTACTAAGTGTTAAGCCTAAATTGGACAGCATCCTCCAAGCAAAAGCCACAGAGATAAAAAAGAACAGGGCCAGCCGGGCTCGGTGGCTCAGCCTGTAATCCCGCGCGCCTGTAGTTCCAGGTACTTGGAAGGGTGAGGCGGAAGGATCGCTGGAGCCCAGCAGGTCGAGGCTGCGGTGGCCGGGAGCGGCCACTGCACTCCAGTCTAGGTGATGGAGTGAGACTCCAACTCAAAAAAAAAAGAAATAGTACTTCTACTTTCCCTTGGATGAGATTACTGTTTACAACTCATGTGTGTGTGTGTGACAAGGATAATCTGATGTATGCATTCCTATGTATGGTTATAAATTTTAAAAAGTGAGAGGGAAACGGTTACAACCCAGAGATTGCTAGTGGAAGGAAGCATCCTCAATTTTAAGGAGTTTCTTGGGCTTTGTCAACTTCAGGACCAGATCTTCAGCACACCTCTACCTCACCCTGTAAAATTGTCTCTCTAAAAATGCTCACCAAGGTTGGGCACAGTGACTCACACCCATAATCCCAGCACTTTGGGAGGCTGAGGTGAGAGGACTGTCTGAGCCCACAGGTTCAAGACCAGCCTGGGCAACTTGGCAACACCTCATCTCTACAATAAATCAAAAAACAGCTGGGCATGGAGGCACGTGCCTATAGTCCCAGCTGTTTGGAAGGTTAAGGTGGAAGGATCACCTGAGCTCAGCAGGTCGAGGCTGCGTTGGCTGTGAGCATGCCACTGCACTCCAGCCTGGGAGACAGAGTGAGATGCCAACTCAAAAAAAAAAAAAATGTTCACCATGTACTGTTAAATGATTAAATAAAAGACATGTTACTATTTATTTCTTTATTTCCTGATTTAATAGGTAAATACATGACTAGTGCAGACAACTAGGAAAATTCAGGAACATATACCCAAACTTAAAAGTCCTTTATAACCCCAACATCAGGAGCTAAGGAAAAACAAGACCATCTTTAAAAACATGGGCTTTGGCTTTTGACAGACCTGGATTTGAATCAGCTACTTTCTAGCTAAATAATGATCCATGAACTTAAAATTCCAGAGCCCTAGTTTCTTCATCTATTAAAAGTGGGTCATAATACATTCTATAACATAAAGGTTAGGTAATACAACTTATGTAAAATGTCTAGCCCAGGGCCTCATATATAAAAGTGCTCAAAAATGTTGCTGATGGCCGGGCACGGTGGCTCAAGCCTATAATCCCAGGATTTGGCGAGGCCAAGGCAAGAGGATTGCCTGAGCCCATGGGTTCGAGACCAGCCTGGGCAACATGGTAAGATCTCCTCTCTACGGTAAATTTTTAAAAAATTAGCTAGGTGTGGTAGCACACACCTGCAGTTCCGGCTACTTGGAAGGCTGAGGTAGAAGGATCGCCGGCGCCCAGCAGGTCGAGGCTGTGGTGGGCAGGAGTGTGCCACTACCCTCCAGCCTGGGCGACAGAGTGAGACTCCAACTCAAAAAAAAATTTTGTTTAATGTTGCTGATGATGATTCCTACTTCATTACCTCTGTTAGCTCCTGCATTTCCCTCCTTCTGTGCATACTTCTTTATACAGTTGGATAATAATGTATATACCATTTTGTACACATTTTTTCTCTTAGCATTACACTGTTAATATTTTCTCATGTTGCTTTTTTTTTTTCCAAAAAAACTTGTGTAATGATGCAGAGTGTGTGCATACCACAATCATTTAATCATTTCCCCTTTGGTGTGTTTTGGCAGTTTCCACTTTTTCACTATTAAAAACAGCCCTGGTCAGGCATTGTGGCTCACACCTGTAATACCAGCACTTTGGGAAGCCAAGAGCTTCCTTTGGGAGCTGCACTGAGCTGTGATCATGCCATTGCACTCCAGCCTGGGCCGCCAAGTGAGACCCAATTCAAAAATAATAATGAATAAATGAAATTTAAGAAAAACAACACTGCCTTGAACATATTATGCCATTGCCTATGTTTCTTCTTTCTCTTAAATCTCTTCTTTGATTTTGTGGCACATCTCCACCATCAAAATGGAAGCCCATCCAGGGCAAACTTGAGTCTCCACCATCAGACTAGGAGCTTTTCCAGACAAGGGCTATATCTTCATTCAGAAAAGGACTTAGACTGGGGCCAAGTTCATAGGAACTAGTGGATGCTCTGTTTGCCCCCTCCCCCCACCTCTGTCTCTGAGAGCATCTTCCCCTGCTTCCTGGGGCTCTGGTGGGACAGCAAATCACAAGGAAGGCAGACACGAGAGGCAGGGCTGGCAGTGATCCAGGCCAGGCCATCCGTATCTCCCTGGGGAATCTGAATTGGTAGCAAATTGACATGAGAGGGGGAATGTCATTGCTTAGTCGGGCAATGGCAACAGGAAACAACCCATGAGCTCTACTACTGGGCCTCAGAGCCACCCTGATGCCTGCCACACCTAAGACAGCTCCCCTCGATTCTTCTTCAGCTCTGTGACCCACCCAGTAACCTTTCATCTCTATCCCTTTTGCTTTTTTTTTTGAGTTGGAGTCTCACTCTGTTGCCCAGGCTGGAGTGCAGTGGC
Source organism: Tarsius wallacei (assembly GCA_963574415.1). Lineage (NCBI taxonomy): Eukaryota > Metazoa > Chordata > Mammalia > Primates > Tarsiidae > Tarsius > Tarsius wallacei. Next base: position 10,504 of record CAUYQG010074037.1, read on the forward strand.
ACACTCATTGCCACCACAGTCTCGACTTGCTGGGCTCAGTTGAGCCTTCCATCTCAGCCTTCCATGTGGCATCACGCCTGGCTAATTTTTCTTGATTTACTGAAGAAGGTCTCGCCAAGTTGCCCAGGCTGGTCTCGAACTTGTGGGCTCAGGAATCCTCTCACCTCAGCCTCCAAAGTGCTGGAATTATAGGGGTGAGCTACTGCGCCCAGTCCCTTTTGTTTTCATTAACCAAAAGAAAGTTACCGCCACCAAGGAACCCTGATACAAATATTGGCACTAGAAAGGGGGTTTCCAGCCTGGGCAGAAGGCCCTGAAACACCTGTCTGTGTTTAGAATTGGGAAAACAGCAATTTGTTGGTACAAAAAGGTGAAGCAGCTAACCAAATATCAGCTGTAAACACCATGACCATGTGTCCTCTGAGGATCAGTTCTAGGGACCTGAGTGGCTTTGACTATAGACAGAGTTAAAGGGAATGAAGAAATCAGGAACACTGAGTGAGATGGCTGCTTTTTTTATTTTTATTTTTTTGCGACAGGATCTCACTCTGTCACCAAGGCTGGATCAGAGTGATGCAGTGGCATGATCACAGCTCACTACAGCCTCGACCATCTGGGCTCAAGCGATCCTTCTGCCTCAGTCTTCCAAGTAGCTGGGACTACAGGCATGCACCACCATGTCTGGCTAATTTTTGTATTTTTTATAGAGACAGAGGTCTCACTGTACTGCCTAGGCTGGTCTCAAACTCCTGGACTCAAGCAACCCTCCCACCTCAGCCCCTCAAAGTGCTAGGATTAAAGGTGTGAGCCACCATGCCCAGCTGGATTCTTATAATGGCATCCAGTAACGTCAAATAAGATAAGCCCAAATGTCTAGATTACTGATTCAAGAAATGAGATGAAATTCAAGACCCTTATATGAATGGCCCAAAGAATCTATTAAGATGTGTTGCTATAGGATAGAGAACAGTTAGAATAAGATTCAGGGAGTATGAGAGAGCTGAGCTGCCAGGCCTTGAACCTACCCCAGGTTCCTAAGTGATCAGATCAGATCACATCAGGAATTGGTAGAATCCTCACCTTGGCCCCCAGCTGCTGAAAAGTAATAGACTAGGAAGAGCTAAGCAAATCGCCTGGTGCTCCCTCTTACCCCCCAAATAATAAATTTTAAATGGTATCATGTCTGTAGGTATCGGTCACTATCAATGGCATGAAACATGCAGAAGTCCTATCCCTAATGGACATCTGTCACATTGTTTGGTTTTGGTTTTGGCTGACCAGCATCTTACCCTCCCCCGCATAATCTGGGAGTGAGACCCTGCTGTGAGAGAGAGCTGGCAGGGTCTTCTCTCTTAATGTGAATCTGATATGCCAGGTGTCCCTCCCCTGCTTGCTCTGGAGCGAGCTCTGATGGCATGCTGGCACCAAGTGGATGTGGACAGCTACGGCATGACGTCCCCAGGCAGGATAGCCCAGAGGACAGTGGGGACGAGAAATCTTTATGGAGGACAGAACTCCTAGTGCTAGAACCATCTATACCGAAAGATCCACATCCTAATCCCCAGAACCTGTGAATGTTGCCTTATTGCAGATGTAACCAAGGATCTCTCAATAAGGAGATCCCACCATATTATCTGCATGATCCTTAAATCCAGTGACAAGTGTACTTACAAGAGACACACAGAGGAGTGGGTGTCTTAAGCGGCGATGTGACCATGGAGGCCGAGATTGGAATGGCATGGCCACGGCCAAGGAAGCCAGCAGCCACCAGAAGTCATAAGAGGTCTCTAAGCTCTTCTGTGAGGGGTGATGCTCTGCTAACGTCTTCATTTCTACTCTGGCCTCCAGAATTGTGACAGAATAGATTTCCGTTGTCTCAGGTCACCAAGTTTGGGGTAACTTGTTAAGGCAACTTCAGGAAACAAATACGTCACCTATCCCGTAAGAGGAGAGGACCTGGTAAACATGCATGCCACCTTGTGGGCAGTGACTCATAGAACAGCCAGATGACCAACATCTTAGACCCAGAAAGTTTGAAAAATGAGGGAAGAGGTTGGGGAAGGGGTATGTGGATGCAGCCCTAGGAACAGGAGCAGAACCACAGAGTACTGGGGTCCTATGGGAATGTTTTCCAGAGAGCTGCTCTTGCAAAGAAAGCTTTTCATCAGGTGGCCAGGATGACTCGCCCCATGAGTGCTAGCCAGCCCCTTTCCTCAGCAACCCCCTCGCCCTCGCCCTGTGCTGACTCAAAGACTCATAACAAGTCGTCCATGGGGGACAGATGGAGGCTACCCAAGGATTGTCCACCAAGACTAACACAGCCGCAGTCTCCACTGGCTCTCAATAATACCAACACACCTGGAGCCCCCTAGTCTGACACCCATAGCTCTCAAAATTCAATAACAAGAAAACAGACAACCAATTTTTTGTTTTTGAGTCAGGGGTCTCACTCTGTCACCCAGACTGGAGTGCAGTGGCACAATCAGGGCTCACCACAGCCTCAACCTCCTGGGTTCAAGTGATCCTCTTGCCTCGAACTCCCGAGTAGCTAGGACTACAGGTGCGTACCATCACACCTGGCCAATTTTTAAATTTTTTGTAGAGACATGGTCTCTCTATGTTATCTGGGCTGGTTTCAAACTCCTGGGCTCAAGCAAGCCAGCTGCCTCAGCCCCCCAAAGTGCTGGGATTATAGGTGTGAGCCACCACACTCGGCTGAAACAACTCAATTTTTAAAACAGGCAAAAGATTTGAGCAAACATTTGATCAAAGAAGATACATGGATGGCAAATACGAAAACATGAAGAAAATGCTCAACATCACTAGTCAGTAGGGAAATGCAAATTAAACCACAAGTTATACATCTATTAGAAAGGCAAAATCTAAAAAACAAAACTGATCACGCCAAACCCAGTGAGGTGACTGGAATTCAAGTATTGCTGGTGGGGATGCATATTGGTTCAGTCATTTTGAGAAACTTTTTGGCAGTCTCTTAGAAATTAAAACTAACATTTGTCATTCAACCCAGCCATCTCACTCCTACATATTTGTCCCAGAGAAATAAAAACTTGTGCTCACACAAAAACCTGTATGTGTGTAACAGCTTTGTTCATAATCAACCAAAACTTTTCAGAACTGATCCAAATGCCCTTCAACTGGTGAATGAATAAACACACTGCAGTTCCATCCCTACAATGCACTACTACTCAGCAATATAAAGTAACCCACAACTGATACCTGAAACAATCTACATGAATCTCAGAAGTATTATGCTAAGTAAAAGAAGCCAGCCAGGTGCAGGGGCTCACCCCTGTGCCTGTTATCCCAGCACTCTGGGAGGCCAAAACGAAAGGATCACTTGAGCCCAGGGGTTCAAGACCAGCCTGGGTAACACAGAAAGGCCTCATCTCTACAAAAAAAAAAAAAAGTATCCAGGTGTGGTGGCACACATTATAGTCCCAGGTACTCAGGAGGCTGAGACAGGAGGATTGCTTGAGCCCAGGAGATCAAGGCTGTGGTGAGCCATGATCATGCCACTGTACTCCAGACTGGGAAACAAAGTGAGACTCCAACTCAAAAAGAAAAAAAGAAAGAAAAGACTGGGCTTGGTGGTTCAGCCTGTAATCCCAGCACTTTGGGAGGCCAAGGCGAGTGGATTGCCTGAGCCCAAGGGTTCAAGACCAGCCTGGGCAACTTGGTGAGACCTCATCTCTACAATGAATAGAAAATTAGCCGGGCATGGTAGCGCATGCCTGCAGTTCCAACTACTCGGAAGGCAGAGGTGGAAGGATCGCTGAAGCTCAGCAGGTCGACACTGGGGTGGCCGTGAGCATGCCACTGCACTCCAGCCTGGGCAACGGAGTGAGACTCCAACTCAAAAAAAAAAAAAAAAAGGAAAGAAAAGAAAAGAAGCTGACCCTGATCACTCTAAAAAGTACATATTGTGTGATTATCTATGTTACACATGGAAAGGGCTAAACTCTATGGGAAGAAAACAAATGTGTAATTGCTGGGAGCTGCTGGTGGGGTTGATTACAAAGGGGTGGCATGAGGGAATTTTTCAGGGAGTAGACGTGGTCTGAATTTTGGTTGTGGCAATGGTTACACGATGTATGCATTTGTCAAAACTCACAGACATGTACACTGAAAAGGGTGAATCTTACTGTGTTGATTATATTTTAGTGTTAAGAAGAGAGGTACTAATGTTGGCCTAATCCTGTCAAGGAGAGGTAAAATTCTGCTACACAGAGGGGCAGGAAGAATGTGTGTGGAACACAGGAACTGCCTGCACTGACTCTTGTCACTGCCACGGCCGGGGGAAAGATAGAAGACCTCAGTAACCCAACACAGGGGCGGGACCATGAAGGGCCCAAACATCTCAAGAATAGTTCTGGATCACTGTACTGCAGAAAGAACCCTAATGAGCAGAGATGCCTGAGGGCAAAAGGAACATGGAGAAACACAGAGGATGACATTGTAGTACCACCACCACAGCCAGGTGGCGTCTGCAGAAGCAGGGACCCCAGCGGCTACATTTTCTTCTTTGCTGCGTCATGTATCCATTTATCTATCTTACTAAGTCTCTGACCTTTCCTGTTTGATGGTGACTAACTTTACCATGTAGACCCCAAGCTACAGAATATTGAGATGTGATCATGACCCAACTAGAAGAAGGTGACATCACTCAGTGATGCTGGACTTTGAGGTGGGCAGTAAGTGGTGGGACATTGGATCATCTCTCATCTATCCTTTTGATCTTACAATGATTGCAATGTGTTTAGGGGAATATCAGCAAGGGGTGGGGATTATTGATATGCGGGAAAATCAGTTCATGTGGATGTTGACCAGCGAAAGCAATGGACTATACTAAAAGAACAGGGCACAAATTTCAACATCCACTATTTCAGCAGGACTAGAAGGATGAGGTGGGACCAGGAACATCTTCACAGCAGCCATGGGGGGCACAGAAGGTCATAAAGACCCCTCCATCTGCTGCCGTGAAACCTCCTAAGCTCCACTCCACACTGGAGCCAATCTTGGTCAAAGGAATGGGGAGACAGGAGGACTCCTAGACGCTGAGTGTTGAACTACAGAGACTGGCCACCTGCAAGTCACTCTGTGTCTCACTTCCTTCCCTCACCTAAACAAGGTGGAGACTGGATAGTCAGAGAAAATCTAAAAGTTACAATTGCTACACACCCTGATTTGTACTTGGAACCTACTTCTTGGGGAAGGAAGGGTATTTGTGGGCTAGGCAGCCAAGGATGGAGTGGAGGGGGTATCTTGTTTGCACAATACCCTTCCCCCTTCTTTGGTAACAAAACCCACTCTCTCTTTGGAGAAGTTCTGCTGCCCATCCCATGAAGCCCAGGTCGGGTGTTCACCTCAGAGTTCTTCCCAGTGCAGGTCATGGGCAGCAGGTTGGAGGATACAGCTAAGTCAACCTGACTCTCTCCATGGGGAATTTGAATCTTGAGTGGAATTTGAAAACCAGTCTTCTCTCTGCTGTGACTCCAGGGTTGATGAACATCTGACCCTAATCTGGGACTATGAGTTCCTTTGCAGAATTGAAAGTCTATGTTTGTGGCTTAAGCAAAGGGGCTAAGTTGGAGTTTCAGGCCCTACAGGGACTGAAATGCAGCTAGCTGTGGAGAGGGTATGTGGTGTGTGTGTGTGTGTGAGAGAGAGAGAGAGAGAGAGAGAAAGAGAGAGAGAGAGAGAGAGAGAGGGAGGGAGAGGGAGAGAGAGAGAGAGAGAGAGACCAGGACCTGCAAATCCATCAAGAAGCCAGGACATGGCTGCCACTGCTTCTTCACACCTGGCTGATCCATTCTTCCTTCCCTCTGCAGACCAGCTTTCTCCATTTCTTCATCAGTACACAAAAAACTGCATTCCAGGGCTTCCCTAGTTCTGATGCTGAGTGGGGTGTGGTATAGTTGCTCCGTGAATTTTTTGACTTTGCCAGAGAAAAGAATTTCAGAGTGAGTCCAAAGCATAGCATAAAATAATTTATTAGAAAGAAAAAGTCACACTCAAGGAAAGGGTGGGTGCCTTAAGAGAAAGGGCACATGCTTGCCTTTGACAAGAAGCTTGATGTACTTTTATAGCAGTGATTAAGCAAACCATGAGCTGAGAGCAGAGGGCTGCAGGCATCTGGTCAGGAGTTTCAACCTTCTAAAGTCATAAGGACCTTCTAAATAACGAAAGTTATTGTCTAATTAGATGTGGGCAGCCGGGCTCGGTGGCTCAGCCTGTAATCCCGCGCCTTGGGAGGCTGAGGTGAGTGGATTGCCTGAGCCCGCGGGTTCGAGACCCGCCTGGGCAACTTGGTGAGACCTCATCTCTACAATAAATCAAAAAAAAATTAGCTGGATGTGGTAGCGCACGCCTGTAGTTCCAGCTACTCGGAAGGCTGAGGCGGAAGGATCGCCGGAGCCCAGCAGGTCGAGGCTGTGGTGGCCGGGAGCGGCCACTGCACTCCAGTCTGGGCGACAGAGTGAGACTCCAACTCAAAAAAAAAAAAAGAACTACTTAGATCTTTCCAAATATATATTGAAAATGATCTAAAGAATAAATTATTTTCATAGTTCAAATAGGTTGGCATTACTGATTATTTTATCTTACACTCTATATTTTAAAAAATATCTTGTGATCTTTAACTACATAATGTAATCCAAAAGAAAAACAAAATACCTATCTATAGAAATCTGATGTAGGTCTTAATGTAATTTTGGTCTTTCTCCTCAAAGATTTCATGTTTTATTGCTTTAGCAGAAAATGAAACTTTTCTTTACTACAGGAGCTCCATCTATATAATAGAAAGGTTTTATGAAAATTACCAAATAAAACCAACTTTAAAATGTAATTCAATCAACATTTGTTTAAATACATAATGTAGGCCAGGCAATTTGGCAGGTATTGGAGATCTAAAAATTAAGGGAGACAGAAGTTCATGGTCCTGCAAAGGTTGACAGGTATTCCTTCAACAAATACAATTTGATAAATGCAATAACAATAGAATGTTTTTACAGTGGGAAAATATGGAAACAATGGGAACACAGATGAAAAGTCAGTCATTTTGAGGCAATATCTAATATATCACTGGCATAGGTCCCACCTGAATGTTCAGCTGGCTTGCTGTCAGGAAGTTCTCCTTAAATGTGATATAAATCCCTTAGTAACTGGGTAGAATACAGTAACCACAAATATGGCTGAACATCTACCATGGGGGTCAAGTATTATCAAAGGCAGGAATGAAATAGTTGGCCACCATTGTTCTTTCTCCATAATTGCTACTTGCTTAGGGTTTGATATCTATCAGCTTTCCATTTCTCAATACTATACATGCTAATATATCTTGGGGGATTGTTTTCCTGAGACTGTTGGGTCATGCTCATGACAGAAGGGCTCAAACTAGAGTGTCCAACCATACAAATAGGCTCATTTATCATATGTAAGAATTAAAAGAGTTCTTTCATTTATGCTATATGGTACCAGATTCTTTTCTTTGCTGCTATGAAAATCCTTTTTTGTTGATATTTTTGTTGATGCTTTCTTCTACAGTCTCACACAACGTTACACATTTAAGAAATTTTGCTTGTTCAGCCCTCTTTTCCCATTTCATAAAAATTTTGAGTCACCCTCATTAACTTAATACTAAACAAAAAATAAATTTTGTCAATCCACGTGACATAAGTAAATATATTTTCAAATAAGAAATGTTAGAATATAAAGTTTTGGAGAGAAGTTTTCTTTCTGACACTGTTTTAAATAAAAATTTTAAGAAATTTAAAAGATGAGCTATATAAATGCTGTATGTCAAACATATTAATAACACTAATTTTCCCAGTAGCTTTTATGATTTTCAGTTATCTTCTGAAGAAAAGTGTAGAACAGATTATTGATTGGATTAGTCGGGAAGTTAGCTTAGGGATGTGAGACTCTGCTGAGAGTAGCAGCAGTTATGAAGTTCTGTTGAACTTCTCTCCTGTGCTCTGGGTGTTCCAGCCTCAGTGCTTAATAAAGAGTCAATGTCAATATTTAATGAATGAATGAATGAATGCATAAAAGCATAGTTTCCTTGTGGGATCATTTAGAAACCAGAGTCACACCTAACATTTAATAATACCTACTATGATGGCAAGAATATAGTAAACAAACAATCTAAGTTTGAGTTTTTGTTTAGTCTTGAGAGTATAGTAAGATAAGTTTCTGTTTGAAAATCTGAAATCCAGGAGCAGTTCTAAATACATCTTTATTTATCTAAAAATTATTTAATGACTTGAGGAGTAATGATATAATATTTTTAAAGTGTACATTTACACGTAGTTTAAAACGTACAGATTTTTTTTTTCCAGGCATGTGCACTGGACTCTTGTGGGGTCCTTGTTAAGATGTGGACTCTGATTTAGCAGGTGTGGAATGGGGGCTGAGATTCCGCTTTTCTACTAAGCTCCCGGGTAATGCCCTTGCTACGTACGGGTCACCAGACGACATTTTGAGTCACAAGGCACTTTAGGGAAAAAAATAATTAAATATGGACCCTGCCTTCAGAGAATTTGCAATTAACATAAGGAGATATATTCCTTTTTTTTTTTTTTTGTGTTGGCGTCTCACTCCGTCGTCCTGGCTGGAGTGCAGTGGCACGTTCACGGCTACCCCAGCGTAGACCTGCTGGGCTCCAGCGATCCTTCCGCCTCAGTCTTCCAAGTAGCGGGAATTACAGGAGCACGCTACCACGCTGGGCTGGTTGCCAGGGCTGGCCAAGAACCCACGTGCTCAGGCAATCCACTCGCCGGGGCCTCCCAAAGTGCTGGGATTACAGGCTGAGCCCTGGAGCCCGGCCAAAACTACAGATTATTAAAGAATTAATAAAGGAAGAGACTTTTTGGGAAGAAATGGCTAAAGGAAGGATTGACTAACAGAGAAGGAAAGTGAAACATTTCTTTCTCAAATGGGAAGGAGTAAATACTTGAGAGTAAGGGAAAGTTAAGTACATAGAAACCTCCCAGATTTGGAAAGATTTAGTCAAAAAAGTTCTGCCGTCTCTATTCAGTATAAAGATGTGTTTAGTTGGTTTGTTTTCTCTAGTTTGTGTGAGGAGAGGAGAGGCGAGAGAGTCAGAGAGAATGGGATAGTGCCAGAAAGATACTATTTGATTTATTAGCACAAATAACCTATTAGGCTAAATAGATTATCAGAAACTACAAGATCTTTTTGATGCCAAACTTCTGAATTCTCAACAACTTGGCCACAACTAAGAGGATTTTATGGAAGTGACTTTTCTAATCAAGTTAGGGGTGATGATGTCCATGATGCCTCCAATTGTGACGGCAGCAGTTATTGGTAATAAAGAGGAAAGTCAAGACTGATCAAAGCTTGCTCTAATTTGTAAAGTAGTCCATCTCTGTTTCTCTCTCTCATCTATATCTATCTATGGTCATCTATCTATCAGTGTCTACACATGCTAAAGGAATTTACCATCTAAGAGGGAGCCTACCTAATAACTATAATGCAAGTTATTGAATAATAAGTACTACACTAGAACCGAGAAGAAGGAACTTGGTGAATACACAAGGGAATTTGAATTCAGCATCCTGAAGTTTTGTGACAGAAATCACATGTGATTCAGGAGTTAAAGGACATAAGACTGGGAGGAAGAGCAGTCCAGGTGTGAACAGAGACTGAGAGGAGGGGAAAGGTATGGGTCCATGGGGAAAAAGAGAATGCACAACAATGCTAAAATATAGATCACATGGGCCAAAAACACAGGCTGGAGGAGAAGGTGAGAATGAGACAGTGGAGGGCTTTGGATGCCCCACTTCTGGGGCCTGGTCTCACTTTCTTCAAGAGTCTCTTGCCTCTAGTGCAGTGATCCTAGCACTCTTTGATTATATACACCATAAGTCAACATTTCTAGAACATAAACTCACCATATAAATATGAATTTTTAAATTATATATTAATGTACACTACTATCTTTGTATATGAACTACATTGTCTAGAAAAGCCAAGAGAGGCTTTCCCATAATGAATAGTATTTGTAGGAATACAGCTAAAATCTAGTAAAAAATAAAACAGTATTCATACATTTTGGTTTAGGTTTTCCAATATGTTTTCTGTAGAAGTTTATCCTACAGAAACCACTTTTGAAATGGGCAGAGTGATTTATTAACTCATTTGAAAAATACTTCTTAAGAGCCTACTATTTTTCAGAAACGATGCTGGGCACTGGGGATGTGATGGGGAGCAACGACAGAAAATTTCTTCACTTATAAAGCCTAAAGGAATGCTAAAAGAGCCTCAAATAATCATACAAATACATGTAAAAATAGAGTTGGGTCATCTGATCGTGGAGATTTGCATACCATGCCATGAGGAAATGTACTAGGAAAGTGAGCATAAATTAGGAGTCAGGGAAGACATCTTGAGGAAGAGATGAATGAGCAGAAGTCTCAAGATTAAGTAAGAAAAAACAAATAAACAAACAAAAAGACTGGGTGTGGTGGCTCATGCCTGTAGTCACAGCCCTTTGGGAGTCCAAGGTGGAAGGATCCCTTGGAACCAGGAATTTGAGACCAGCTTGGGCAACATAGCAAGATTCCGTCTCTTTGAAAAAAAAAGACTAAGTAAAAACAAGAATTCCTTGCTGCATTATTTAATAAATAAAATGGAGAACAATCTAATTTCTCACAAGAATGATTAAATAAATCATCATACAGTCATTCAGAGGAACACTATCTGGCTAGTAATAAGGAGGTACTACCTTGGAAACAAGTGTAATATGCATTGCTAAATTATATAACATTGTATTTTATGTAAAAATCTTCATATGTATAGAAAAAAGTTAGATATATACACACATCAATATATACTATATATTCATTAATATCATTATACTATATACATATGAATGTACTGTATAATGTACTATAAATACACACAAATGCATTGAGGATTATGGTGTATTTTCACTTTCTACTTTATTTATTTATTTATTTATTTTTTTTTTTTGAGTTGGAGTCTCACTCTGTCGCCCAGACTGGAGTGCAGTGGCCGCTCCCGGCCACCGCAGCCTCGAACTGCTGGGCTCCGGCCATCCTTCCACCTCAGCCTTCCAAGTAGCTGGAACTACAGGCGCGCGCTACCACGCCCGGCTAATTTTTTTGATTTATTGTAGAGATGAGGTCTTGCTTGCCCAGGCGGGTCTCGAACCCGCGGACTCAGGCAATCCACTCACCTCAGCCTCCCAAAGGC
>CAUYQG010074038.1:0-11828 GCA_963574415.1 Tarsius wallacei
CATGCCCGGCTAATTTTTTGATTTGTAGAGATGAGGTCTCACCAAGTTGCCCAGGCGGGTCTCGAACCCACGGGCTCAGGCAATCCACTCACCTCAGCCTCCCAAAGCGCGGGATTACAGGCTGAGCCACCGAGCCCGGCAAGCAATTTATTTTATAGGTATTGACAAGCTGATTCTAAAGTCTGTTTATAAAGGCAAACAACAGAACAGTCAACACAATACTGAAGAAGGAAGACCAAGTCAGAGGACACACATTACCCGATTTCAAAACTTACTATAAACTTCAGTAATAAGGACAGTGTGGTTTTGGCAAAATAATAGACATATGAATGAAAAATGGAGAACCCAATGCTAGACCTGAACAAACACTGTCAACTAGTCTTTGACAAAGAAGCAAAGGCAATTTAATAGAGAAAGGATAGTCTGCCCCACAAAGGGTACAACTGGATGTTGATATGCAAAAAAAATCGAACCCAGACACAGAACTTATACCTTTCAAAATAAACAACTCAAAATAACCACTCCTACTCAACATAGTACTGGAAGTCTTAGCCAGCCACGGTCATCAGGCAAGAGAAAGAAAGAAAAGGTATCCAGATAGAAAAGGAGGAGGCTAAACTATCTCTCTTTGCAGATGATATGACTCTATATCCACAAAACCCTATAGATTCCACCAAAAGACTCCTGGTACTCAAAAGGACTTCAGGAAAGTCCAAGGATACAAAATCAACACCCCCAAATCAATGGCACTTCCATACTCCAACAACGTTCAAAGTGAGAACCAAATCAAGAACACAATCCCATTTTAAAAAGCCACACAAAACAAACCCCACAAAATACCTCAAAATACATCTAACCTATAAGGTGAGAGATCTATTTATTTATTTATTTATTATTTTAAAGATGTGTACAATTCAGGATTAGGTATACAAGCGTTCACCATACAGGTAGTTGCATGCCTCTCTTTGGTCCTCACTTTGCCTGGTTTGAGATCGGTTATCCTTATTGATGCTGTGCCCCTCCCTCCCGAAAGATCTTTACAATGTGAACTACAAAACACCGCTGAAAAAAACTAAAGATGACACAAGCAAATGGCAAAACATTCCATACTCATGGATTGAAATAATCGATGTTGTTAAAACATCCATACTGCCTAAAGCAGTCTACAGATTCAACGCAACGCCTATCAAATTACCAGCATCATTTTTCACAGATCTAGAAAAATATCCTTAAATTCATACAGAAGAAAAAACAGCCTGAATAGCCAAAGCAACCCTAAGCAAAAAGAACATCACATTGTCAGACATCAAACTTTATTACAAACCTACATAACCAAAACAGCATAGTACTGGTACAAAAACAGACACAAAGTAAGTCTCCTACATACGAATCTTCAAGTTGCTAACTTTTAAAGATGCAAATGGGTGTTCACATGTCCAATCATGTAAGTTAGTTCATGTGCCTTGCGTACTTTTCAAGGTACCATACTGTAAGATGGGCAATTTTTAGAATTTTTGTGTTTGTTTTTTAAAATATTTGTGTGAAAAGTATTATAAACCCATTCTAGTACAGTACTATGTAGTTGATTGTGTTAGTTGGGTACCTAGACTAACTTTGTTGAACTGGGCCTCACAGCAGGAGGTGAGTGGCAGGTGAGCAGATTCCACCTACTGTCAGATTAGTGGCGGTATTAGATTCTCAGAAGAGCGTCAACCCTGTTGTAAAGTGCACGTGCAAGGGATCTGGGTTGTGTGCTCCTTATGAGAATTTAATGCCTGATGATTCCCACCCACCCCCACCCCACCCCACCCCCGTCTGTGGAAAATTTATCTTCCACAAGACTGGTCCCTGATACCAACAAAGGTTGGGGACCACTGTGTGTGACTTGTGCTTCCTCAACCATCTCAGAAGAAACACTGCCAGCTTGAACTAAAGTGGACAGAGAAACACGATGAAGGAAGGCTGTCTGGCTTCTGGGATTTCACTGGGGCTAAAGGGAATGGGTTGCCACCAGCCCTAAAGATCATGAAATCAAAGAAAATAATTCTGAAGCCTTAACATCTAATGGAATTTGCCCTGCTAGGTTTCCAACATGCTTTGGACCTGGAATCGCTTTTTTTCTTCTGATTTCTTTCTTTGGGAATGGGATTATCTATCCTCTTCCTTTTCCACCTCGTATTTGAAAAGTAGACAACATGCTATCTCTTTTTACAAGTCCACAGACGGAAAAGAATTTTGTTCCAAGATGAATCATACTCTGAGTCACACCCACATTTGATGAGAATGATGTAGATAATGAAATGTAGGGCTTTGGCTTGATGACGTTTAGACAAGATTTGGAACTTAGAGTTGATGCTGGACAGATGAAAGGTATGGGGGACATTGGAGTGGGTGGATGTGGTTTGCATGGGAGAAGGACATGGATTTGGGGGGCTAGAAGAAAGACTGAAGACTGTTATGGATTGAGTTATGTTCCCACCCCCCAAAAAATATATTTGGTGTCTTATACCTCCAGTATCTCAGAATGTGTTCTTACTTGAAGATAGAATCTTTACCCAAAAAATCAAGTTAAAATTAGGTTATTGGACTATGCCATAGTCTAATAACTGGTGTTCTTATAAAGTAGAAGTGTGAATATAGAGAGACATGGCGGGGCGGGGGGAAGGGAGAGCCAGAGAGAGAGAGAGCGAGAGAGAAAGAGAGAGAGAGAGAGCCAAGTGAACATAAAGGTAGAGATCAAAGTGCCTACAAGCTCAGAAATGCCAAAGATTGCTGGCAAACCACCAGAAACCCAGAGAGAAGTATGGAGCAGGTTCTCCCGTGTGTCCTCAGAAGGAACTGACCCAGATAACTTTGATCTAGAACTTCAGGACTATGATACAATTAATTTTTGTTATTTAAATCACCGAGGCTGGGGTACTTTTTAATGGAGCCCTAGCAAGCTGACACCTATGTCAAGTATTGTGATGGGAGTTTTGAGACATTTTGCTGAAACCTCATGCCATTGCACAAGGCAGGGCCATTAGCCCTTTTCCACTGTGGGGAAGTTGAATCTTAGAGAGGATGAGGACACACACCCTTTATTTTTCAATGTTATTTCTTTTTACTTTATTTTTTAGATTGAAAGATATACTTTATTTAGAAAGTAAATTAGAGAGTAACAGGAGATTCACCTTCCCAAGGTAGGGAGGGAGTCAAAGCTAGGAAACATGGTGGTCATAGCTCAGAGCCATGTGGACACACCAGAGTTTAACAGAGCAGTGGTCGACACACACCCTTTAGACACACACCCTGTGAGTGGCAGAGCTGGGATTTGAAACCAGGCATGCCTGACTCCTAAGCCAAAGATATTCTCTACTAACTTCATAAGGACACATAACGCTATGCTCTTTTAATAGGATTGTGCTCTTTGGAGTATGATTATTCTGTATTCATACTAAACTTTGAAGCTTTCCAAATGTTCCGACTGCAAGGCTGGTGCGTTTGCTGGGACTCACGCTTGTTGGCGGGTCTAGAGGTCTAGACTTCTGGGTTTTGTGTATTTGCAGATCTGCAAGTATGCCAACAGCTCTGCCACACACACCTCAGCCAATGCCTGAGGGCAAAGGAGGGACCCTTAAGAGATAAAATCCAGAAGTAAGTACAAAATAGAAAAAGACCCAGCTTCTAACCAGCTCAGTCCCAGATAAGAGTGAAGAGATCTTCCCCATAAGCACAAGTAAATTCTTTCTGGAGGAAGAAAATACCCAAAGCCTCAAATTATCTGACAATTTTTATTTAAGATATTTGACATTTTATTAAAACTTAGCAAGCATTTCACAAGAAAAAGGAACAAGCAGCCAGAAAGCAAATTTTTAAAAAACCCAGAAAACAGAAAGAAACCCACAGCAGATCCATATATCGGGATGATCAGACATAGACATTAAAGTTACTATGATTAATATTTTTTAAAAATATATGACAAGTTGCCAATTTTTACCAGCTCCTGAAATTTAAGCAAAATGGGAAGTCTAGAAGTCAAAAATATTATACTAAAATTGATAACCCAATGGATTTATTGTCAGGAGTTTAGATGCAGCTGAGGAGAGGATTATGATTAAGAATGTGGTCAATAAAAAATATCCAGAATGAAGTAAAAAGGACATAGGAGACATGAGAGTGGTTAAAGAACTAAATGCATGTCATTGGAGGACGAGGAGGAAGGGAGAGAGAGAATGAAGCCAAGGCAGCATTGAAAAGATATCAACCAAGAATATTCCAAAACTACAGGTTCAAGAAGTGCTCCAAGGTAAAAAAAAAAAAACAAACAAACAAAAAAAACTGCTGGGCAATCATACTCAGACTAATGAAAATCAAAGGCAGAAAGACTCTTCTAAGTACAGAGACAGACAGAGAATAAAAAGAACACTATCTTCAAAGTAGCAACAATAAGACTAATATCTGAATAAGAAAAAAAATCTATTTGATGTCCCCTTTGTGACCTTCTCTGACTCTATTCCCTTTTGTCCTTTGGAGAAAACCATCGTCCTGAAATTCTTGGATATTCTGTCCATCCATATGGCTCTACATGACTACACAGGTAAGTATCTACAAACAATATAAAATAAATAGTGCTTTGCCTGTTTATAAAATTTAAATATGTGGATAATTTCAGTAGACATCCTGCAGTTTTCTTTCTCACATAGGGTTATTCATTATAGTTATGTTTAATTTTTTTGTTTTGTAAAAATTGTATTATTTTATAAGTAGTACATTGTTTCATTCCACTATTGATGGACATTAGATTGCTTTGAATCTCTTGCTATTGCATATTTGATACCACGGCCTCTTTCTGCATATATGTAGAATTTCTTTAATACAAAGTGAGGCACATATATTCCAAGGAGATTGGTAAGATGTGGGTACAGTAAGAAAATGGTAGAGATTCTATTTGTATTTCTTGAAGACATTCTTTAAATCTTTCTACTTTTATATGTCTTTAATAATGTGTTACAGTATGAGAATAGTGATATATATGCAAGTAATTCCTAAATAAAAATACTTATACTAAGAGTGCATGCCAAGTATTTTTAACTGATGATGGACATGACCAAAAAACCTGGAAACTAATGGTCCAAAGAATATGGCTAGAGGTGGAATTTCTGAGAATTTGCACCTTCAGTTTTATAAGACACAGTTGTCCTCCTTTATCTGCTGCTTTGCTTTCCATGGTTTCAGGTACCTGTGGTCAATCGTGGTCTGGAAGTAGGTGAGTGTGATGCAATATGATATTTTGAGAGAGGGCAAGGGAGCAGGAGAGAGAGAGAGACAGAGAGGGACCACATTCAAGTTTTTTACAGTACATTGTTATAATTGCTCTATTTTATTATTAGTTACTGTCTTACTGTGCCTAATTTATAAATTAAATTTTATCTAAGATGTATGTATAGAAAAAAAATCATATATGCAGGATTTGGTATTATCTGCAGTTTGAGGTATTCACTGGGGGTCTCGGAATGTATCCTCCAAGGATAAGGGATGATTACTGTATTATCAAGTTGCTCTCCCTGGTGGTTGGCTAACCTATCCTCTCACCAGCAATGCATGTGAAGATGATCTTCCTGGTAACCACGTGAATGGCAGGTATTCCACGGTGTCTAAGGATGTAAGGGCTTAACTCTCAAGTGAATCACTACTGCTCCAAAATAGCACACTATGAAGTTTTGTTGTTGACATACTACCAACACAAAGTTCTTTATAACATTTTAACCGCCATGCACAGTATCCGAACCCAGTGGCACAGATCAAATTCTGAGATGAATCCACATCATTATTATCTTTAAATGCATTTAAATTCTCAAAGAGTGCCTTTCCAGTCATGATCCCCAAGCCCATCGCCAATATCTCTAAGTGCGCTTATCATTTTTTTCTAAAAACTGAAATATCACTGCACAAAGGAGCAGCTGTCATATCAAAATATTTCAGTGATGTGATAATTTGTATTTAAAATTCCCTAGGATCCAGTGAAAAAGTCACAAAAATCTAAAGTCAGATGAAGAAAAGGAAGCAAGAGATTTCAGAGCCCCATGAGTCACGACTCCAAAGTGCCACTAGGACACCTGCCAAGGGTTCATACGGAAGGATGTGTAAAGTATGCAAAGCCCCCAGTCTTTGACTGGCACAGAAAATGCAGTGCGTGGACAACTGTGAGCTAACCAAGCACTTGGGTACTCTTAAAAATACCCAAAATACTTGGATATTTCAGGCATTCATTTGAATTCCAACCACATTATGCAATGGATGTTTATGTAACTAATGTTAATTGACCACCTACTATGCACCAGGAAACATGCTAGGTGGGTGTGTGAATGACAACTCTGTCCTTACAGCCGACGTTTATTAAGCATTTGCTCTATGCCAGGATCTTTCTTAAGCGCATTTCTTGCACCTCTGTGATCTCTTTGTGAAATTCCTACTACAAGCATCCTCATTTTCTGAATGCAAGATCTGAAGGCAAGGCCAGTGCGGGTACCCATTCAAGGTCACACAGCTAACACGTGTTGAGTCTGGGACACGAACCAAACCAAGCTGGCTGGCTTCCAGAGTTCTCCAACCACAAGGCCCTACCATTGTCCTAGGAAGATGGGTACAACATGGCTTCTACCATCGCAGAACTTGCAATCTAGTTAGAAACAGACACATAAACCCACGTGATAAACATTACAGATGAATGAGGTGACTGGAGGGGCTAGGGGGAGACAGGGCATTTGACTTGAGTCTTGAAATGAGTAGGAGTTCGACCGACAAACAAGAAAAGGGAGAATATTCTGGGCAGAGGACACAGCACCTTAAAGCCTTCTGGGTGAAAGAGTGCATGCATTTGAGGGAAAGGCTGTATGTATCCATGTGAATAAAAAAAAAATAAGAGAGTTCAAGGAGAAAATAAGTTTTAAAAAAAGTGACTCTAGAAAAGTTGGCAGAGCCAGTTTATGGAGGGCTTTGAAGTTAATGAGCTCCAACTTCTCACCTTTGGCCATGGAGAGCTATGAATCGTTACTACTTTAATGTCCTTGGAGTTTTTGCGGGAATTCCTGTCCTGCTCTCCGGGAGGACATTGGAGAATGCCTTCTGCATAGAGGTGGCCCAGTCCCAGGCTGATGATAAGATGGGAAATCCCAGGAATTTTTTAGCCTTAGAGGAAGAGAGGTGCAGCCTCCCTTCTTTCCCACTGCTGAAGACCTAGAGCACTTTCATAAGGGGGTACCGGTGGCAAAGGAAGGGCCAGGAGCGCAGGACTGGTGTGGGGTCTGAATCCCTCAGTCCCTCGGGCAGAAGCATCAGAGAGGAACCAGGCTGACGCTTCCCCAAAAGTTGCAGGGCTAATGTTAGGGACATCAAACTTGGGACAAGTCCTTTCATCGACCTCACGTGTAAGATCCCATGAGCATGCCACCCCTTGAGGCTATTTCAGGCCTGAAAGAGAATTCTTCTGGGGAAGAGGAAATTTTTAGATTTCTCATAAGCAGCGAACTTTTATAAGGAGACAAGAGGAGCTAAAATTAAACTGCCTCAATTATTGAGCTTCTAGACCAACTTACGAATCTCAGAGGACGTTGTGCAAATGACTAACAGCCACCGCCAAGAGTCTGCAAATCTCTGCGGGCAGCATCTCTCGGGCACATCATGCAGGATTCCAGCTCCAGGACTCAGTGGTGGGCCCAGGCAGGTAGGCCTCACAAGAGGTGTCTAATGAAAAGTAATTGGAAAGCAGTCCTCTCTGTGCTCTCCCCCTTAGGTGATACCGTCTTCACCACAGACAAGACCCAGCTTTGCCTCACTTTTTCCTCATTACCTTGCAGTTTCTTTCTGCTCAGGTATTATAAGACATGTGAGCAAAATAATCGAGAGGGAACCCACCTTGCACGAGATATAGGCAAGGGTCCAACCCAGGCCCGGTTGCGTTATCTCCCAGTTGGAAACAACCTCCAAGTCCATCAACAGGATAAAGGAATACACAACTGGTATTAAAATGAAGGGTGCAATAACATTAATAAAGGTACCTGATCTCAAACCAGGTGATGTGGAGACCAAAGGGAGGCCCTGACTTTACCTGTACAAGGACCACTTGCCTACGTAAGTATGAATTATACCCCACATCTTTAAAATAAAAAATTAAAACAAAAATAAAATAAAATGAAAGGTGCAGAGGTGCATGGATGCATCTCAGAAGTGTAGTGTTGAATGGGAGTAAAGCAAATAGCAAAATGATTCCCAGAGTTTGCACTGTTTATGTAGTACTCTGTCTCAGCTGTGAGTTTCTACCAAAGGATCAAAAGTATAAAACATACCCAGGAAGGATACATGCTCCCTCCAGTTTAGAAGTCATCTCTGGGAGGAAGGGCAAAAAGCGACAGGGCACTATGGGATATCAATTCTATCTGCAATGTTTTATTTGGAAAAAAAAAATTATGACGAGATCTGAAAGGAATGGGCTGATCTAAGATTTGACCAAGCTGAGTGGTGAGTGCACATATGTTCATTACATTCGTCTCTGTACTTCTCTTAATATTAAAAAAACATTTCATTATAATTTTTTTCCATTTTTATTTTAGATTCAGGGGATGGATATACGCGCATGTTTGTTACATGGACATATTGTGTATTGGCAGGGAACGGGTCTCAGGTAGACCCTTCCCCAGACAGTGAACATTGTACCTGATAGGTAATTTCTGAGCCCTCTCTGCCCTTCCTAACTTCCCCCATTATTGGTGTTCCTAATGTCAGTTATTTCCATCTTTGTGGCCATTTAGTTCCTGCCTATAATTAGAACATGCAGTGTTTGGTTTTCTGTCTCTGAGTCAGTTCATTTGGGATGACGAGATCCAGCTCCATCCATGTTGCTGCAAAATATTTTATTCTTATTTATGGCTGTGTAATATTCCATGGTGTATATAGACCACATCGTCTTTATCTAGTCAATCGCACTTAGGATGGTGCTATGACTTGGCTTTTGTGAATAGTGATGCAATGAACATACACGTGCAGGTGTCTTTTTTATATATTGATTTCTTTTTCCTTTGGGTAGAACCCTAGTAGTGGGACTGCTAGCTTGAATGGTAACTCAATTTTTAGTTCTTTGAAAAATGTCCATATTGCTTTCTGTAGAGGTTGAACCAGTTTACAATCCCACCAACAGTGAGTGAGGGTTTCCTTTTCTCTGCAACACCAACATCTGTTACAAATATTTTTTTAACAAAAGGAATTAGGTCTCTTTTTCCTGCTAAGGGTTAAAGATCAAAGGTCAAGCAAGTGTGTGACCTGGCTTAATGATCTGACTCCATAGGAAGTCTAGACTGTGGTATTTTTTCAGTAACTCAGAGGTGTCAGAACTTTGGGGCTGGCTTCTTGATGGCTCTCTGAGTAGCAGCCATGGCTACCAAGTGGCTGCAGTCACTCCCAGACCACAACTACATCGTCATACAACAATGGCCCCAATCATCCGTAAGGATGGTAGGCCACTGGTCAGAAAGAGCCCGTTTTTTTATAGGTCAGAAAAGTATTTCCCAGAATCTTTTTTTTTAAGATGTAGGGTACAATTCAGGATTAGGTATACACGTGGTCATTGTACAGGTAAAGTTTGGGCCTCCCTTTGGTCCCCACTTTGCCTGGTTTGAGATCAGGTACCTTTATTGATGTTGTGTCCACTCCCCTCCCCTGGCAGTATCCCAGTACTGCCTTTCCCTTTCTTATATTATTATGGTAAATGTTCAGGTTCCGCTTATGAGTGAGACATGTGGTATCTCTTCTTTGTAATAGATCACTGAGTGTGAGTATGATAAGCTCTAAATCCATCCAAGTTGCTGCAAAGTCCATATGTTTGTCCTTCTTTATGGTTGTGTAATATTCCATTGTGTATATGTACCACGTTTTTTTAATCCAGTCCAGTTTCGATGGGCAGCATGGTTGATTCCATGTTTTTGCTATTGTGAATAGTGCTTCAATAAACATGTGTGTGCAGATATTTTTTTTTTTTTGTAAAATGATTTGAGTTCCTCTGGGTTATTCCCAGTAGGGAGATTGCTGGGTCATATGGAAGGTCAATGTCTTGTGTTGGAGACCACTGCCCTGCTTGAACTCTGCTGAAAACATTCTTGCCGAATGTGCAAAGTCACAACCAGCCAAGAATGCCTATAATGGCAAAGTAAAACAGGCATATATGCGGAGGCAAGTTCTAAAGTGCAGTGTCTGTTGTGTTAGAATAGATAAGGAGTTATACGTTGTCTTGCAAGCAGCTTCACTATATCCTGTAAACAGTCATGCTTTATCGCAAAAGCTTTCTAAGATCATAACAGGGAGTTTTCTTTGCACTGTCCGTACTTTGTCCTTGGAGGCTTACTTAGCCACATCATTTTGTACTAATAAAAGTCTGATGGGTAAGAGACTAGGGTCTTTGTTTCGTGAGACAAAGCGCTTTCCAGTCCCCTACTTTCTAACCTTAAAAGTGTCTTGTGAATTGTGTTATGCTGCACCGTTCCTCTTTCAGGATCCTTTACCACCTTGCCGTGCTGGGCGCAGCAGAATAGTTCTTTTAGAAATCGCTACACTGTTTTCCAGAGAGGTTGCACTGGTTTGCATTCCCACCAGCAGTGTAGAAGCGTTCCTTTTTCTCCGCATCCGCGCCAGCATCTGTTGTTGTTTGTTTTATTAATGATGGCCATTCTTACTGGGGTTAGGTGGTATCTCAGTGTGGTTTTGACTTGCATTTCTCTGATGATGAGTGAGGCTGAGCATTTTTTTCATGTGTCTGTTGGCTGCCTGTATATCTTCTTTTGAGAAGTGTCTATTCATGTCTTTTGCCCATTTTTTAATGAGGCAGATTTTTGTTTGTTTGTTTTTTTCCTTTTTTATATTTGAGTTCCTTGTAGATCCTGGATGTTAGGCCTTTGTCAGATATACAGTTGCCAAATATTTTTTCCCATTCTGTGGGCTGTCCCTCTGCTCTCTTGATGGTTTCTTTTGCTTTGCAGAAGGTTTTTAGTTTGATGAGGTCCCACTTGTCTATCTTATCTCTTATGGCATGGGCATTTGTTTCCCAGAATCTCCTAGCAGACTCATTGGCCAGAACTGGATCACATGATCACCTCTTCTTCAGGGGACTGGGGAACCAAGTATTTGACAGCTGGACCACGGGCTCTATAAGGTAGAAAGAGAGAGCAATGGATTTATGGTAGAAACCAAGAGGGTGAGCCACACATGGAAGAGGATAGGCTGGCAAAGGGCTGAGACCTCTAAGAAGCAGGACCTAATGGCAGGAGTGTGAGGGGGCATCATACCCACTGAAACCCAGGGGGAAATTTGGGCTAATAGTCCTATGTGGTTAGAGCAGAAGAAACAGTGGTCAGTTTCACAGACCAATGCCTTACAAAACGTGAGAAGGGTTAGCAACTGCTAAAGTTTGAGTGTGTCTCCCCCAAAATTCTTATGCTGAAATTTCAGTCCCTGGGGTAATGGTATTAAGGGTGGGGCCTCTGGGGGTGATTCTGTTATGGGAGTTGAGCTCTTGTGAACCGGATTATACCCTTGTACAAGAGGCCTGAGAGAGACCCCTTGGTCCTCCACTATGTGAGGACAGACGGGGAGAGAGGTGCCCTCTGTGAACCACAAAGCAGGTGTTTGGTCCTTGTCAGACACCAGATTTGCTGATGCCACAGTCTTGGACTTCTCAGCCTCCAAACTGTGAGAAATAAATTTATTGTGCTTATAAGCCTCTCAACCTAGAGTATTTTGTTACAGCAGCTTGAGCAGGCTAAGACAACTATTGGGGTAGAAAATACCAAGTGAAATCATTG
>CAUYQG010074040.1:0-24425 GCA_963574415.1 Tarsius wallacei
TGACCACACACTTCCCAAGAGAACAGCAAGCACAAAATCAACAGAGAATACAATGCAACAAGAAACTTGAAAACACACACATATATCAACCCTAAAGACAAAAGAAAACATGCAAACAAAAAAAAAGCTTTATAAAAACCTCATGACAGGGATAAACAATCACATTTCAATAATCAGACTGAATGTGAATGGACTAAATACACCACTGAAAAGACAAAGAATGGCAAGCTGGATAAGAAACCATGACCCAATTATCTGCTTCATCCAGGAAACCCATCTCAACACAAGGGATGCTTACAGACTCAAAGTTAAAGGTTAGAAAACGAGTTTCCAGGCAAATGGATCACAAAAGAAGGCAAGAGTCATGATCTTAATAGCAGACCAAACAACCTTTAAGCTATCAAAATTTTAAAAACATGCAAAAGGACACTACATAATGATAAAAGTTTCAATCCATCAATAAGAAATATCCATCTTAAACATATATGCATCCAACACAGGGCACCAGCATTTATAAAGCAACTACTAAGTAAACTAAAAAATATATATATTGACTCTAACACTATTAAAGCAGGGGACTTGAATACCTCACTAACAGCCCTAGCTAGATCATCAAGGCAAAAAAATAAATAAGGAGACCTAGAACCTAAACTTGACACTCAACCAAATGGACTTAATAGATACCTACAGATTATTCCACCCAACAACCACGGAACATACAGTCTATGCATCACCACATGGAACTTACTCCAAGATGGATCACATACTTGGTCATAAATCAAACATAAACAAATTCCATAAGGTTGAAATCTTGCCATGCACATTCTCAGACCACAGTGGAATAAAAATAAATATCAACACCAACAAAGTTCTCCAAAGCCCACAAAGACATGAACACTAAACAGAATGATGCTGAAAACTACTGGGTCAACACTGGTATCAAAGCAGAAAGTAAAAGATTCCTGGAAACAAATGAAAATGAAGAAACATTTTACCAAAACCCCTGGGATGCCATGAAAACAGTTCTAAGAAGAGAATTTATATATCTATGAGCACACATCAAGAAAATGGAAAGATCACAAGTGGAGAACCTAACAAATCACCCAAGGGAGCTGGAAAGAGAAGACCATCAAAACCCCAACTTTAGCAGAAGAATTCAAATCACTGAAATAAGAGCCCAAATACAGGACATAGAAGACAAAAATATCATAGAAAACATCAACAAAACAAAAAGCTGGCTCTTTGAAAGAATTAACAAGATTGATGGACTCCTAGCCAGAATGACCAAGAAAAAGAGAGAAAAAGCTCAAATAAACACAACCAGAAATACAAAGTATCAAATCACAACTCCCAAAGAAATACAAAAGATTATCAGGGATTATTATGTGCACGTATATGGAAAAAAGCTTGATAAGCTAAATGAAATGGAAGACTTTCTGACATCACACAACCTCCCCAGGTTGAAACAAGAAGACGTTGAGACACTAAATAGAGCAATAACAACCCTGGTAATTGACTCTTTCATAAGAAAACTGCCTACAAAAAAAAAAAAAAAAAAAAAAGTCCTGGACCAGATAGCTATCCAGCAGAATTCTACAAAATGTTCTAGAAGGAGCTAATACCAATCCTATTGAAAGTATTCCAGGCAATTGAGAAAGATGGAATTCTCACCAAATCATTTTACAAAGCTAACGTCACACTGATACCCAAACTGGGTAAAGATACAGCAACAACAAAAAAAGAACTATAGGCTAATATCCCTTAGGAACATAGATGCAAAAATTCTCAACAAGATTCTAGCAAATTGGATCCAACAATACATCTCAAAAATCATCCTCCATGACCAAGTATGCTTCATCTCCAGGATGCAAAGCTGGTTCAATATTTGCAAGACAATAAATGTAATTAAATACATCAACAGATATAAAAATAAGAACCACATGATTATCTCATTAGGTACAGAAAAAGCTTTTGATAAAATCCAGCATCCTTCTTCATGATAAATCTTCAAACATTTAGGTATAGAAGGAACATACCTCAAAATAGTAAATGTCATTTGCAATAAACTCACAGCTAATATATTGCTAAATGACAGAAACTGGAAACCTTTCCCCTGAAAATTGGAGCAAGACAAAGCTGCCCACTCTCACCCATCTTGTTCAACACTGTGTTGGAAGTCTTAGGTAGGGCAATTAGACAAGAGAAGGAAATCAGGGGTATCTGAAAGGACAAGAGGAAGTCAAGTTATCCCTCTTTGCTGATGATATGATCCTATACCTTGAAAATCCAAGAGAATCTGTCAAAAACCTGCTTGCATTGATAAAGGACTTTGGCAAAGTCTCAGGGTACAAAATAAATGTGCAAAAGACAGTTGCATTCCTATACACCAACAACAAGCAGGCAGAGACCCAAATTAAAAGCACAATGCCATTCACAATAGCCACACACACAAAAAATGAAACACCTTGGCATCTTCCTAACCAGAGAAGTGAAAGATCTTTACAATGAGAACTACAAAACACTGCTCAAAGAAATCCAAGAAGACACAAACAAATGGAAAAATATTCCATACCCATGGATAAGAAGAATCAACATTGTTAAAATGTTCATCCTACCAAAGGCAATCTACAGATTCAACACAATACCCATAAAGTTACCAACATCATTCTTCTCAGACCTGGAAATGACAATACAGAAATTTATATGGAAACATAAACAACCACAAATAGCCAAAACAATCCTCAGCAAAAGAAACAAAGCAGGAGGTACCACATTTCCAGACTTCAAACTTTACTATAAGGCTACAGTAATCAAAACAACCTGGTATTGGTACAAGAATAAGCATATAGACCAATGGAGCAGGATCGAGATTCCAGAAGCAAAGCCTCAATTTCTCAACCAACTCATTTTTGACAAAGCCTCCAGAACCTATTCAATAAATGGTGCTGGGAAAACTGGCTGATCACATGCAGAAAATTGAAACAGGACCCCTACCTACCACCATACACAAAAATTAACTCTAAATGGATCAAAGACCTAAATGTAAAACCTCAAACAATAAGAATCTAAGAAAATGTAGGACACATTCTTATGGAAATTGGAACTGGCAATCAATTCCTGATCAGAACTCCAAGTGCCCCTACCATAAGATATAAGATAGACAAGTGGGACCTTATCAAACTGACAAGCTTCTGCAAAGTAAAAGAAACCATCAAGATAGCCGGGAGACAGAACACAGAATAGGAAAAAATATTTGTCAACTGTATATCTGACAAAGACCTAACATCTATGATCTACAAGGAACTCAAACAAGCCAAAAGTAAAAAAAACAAACAGCCCCATTAAAAAGTGGGCAAAAGACATGAATAGACACTTCTCAAAAGAAGATATACAGACAACCAACAGACACATGAAAAATTACTCAGTCTCACTAATCATCAGAGAAAGGCAAATCAAAACCACATTGAGATACCACCCAACTCCAGTAAGAATGGCCATGATTAATACAACAAACAACAGATGCTGGCGAGGATGAGGAGAAAAAGGAATGCTCTACACTGCTGGTGGGAATGCAAACTAGTGCAACCTCTTTGGAAATCAGTGTGGCGAGTTCTGAAAGAACTAGAAATTGACCTTCCATATAACCCAGCAATTCCCCTATTGGCAATATACTCCAAAGAACTCAAATCATTCTACAAAAAGGATACCTGCACACGTATGTTTGTTGCAGCTCTATTCACAATAGCAAGAACGTGGAACCAACTAAGCTTCCCATTGAAACTGGACCAGATTTTAAAAATGTGGTACACACACACAATGGAATATTATGCAACCATAAAGAAGGACAAACATATGGACTTTGCAGCAACTTGGATGGATTTAGAGTCTATCATACTCAGTGATCTATCACAGAAACAGAGAACAAAGTACCATATGTTCTCACTCATAAGCAGACCTTGAACAATTATCATACTATAAGAAAGGGGCTGGCAGTAGTGGGAAACTATCAGGGGAGGAACGGTGGGATTGGCAGTTGAGGGAAACTACTAGGGGAGGGAGGGGTCACCCCTCATCAACAAGAGTACCTGCATAATCATCATTTGTATACCTAACCCTGAATTGTACCGCACATTTTAAATAAATAAATAAATATAAAAACCAATAAACAAAAACCTCTTCAAAACCCCAAAAATGAAAATAAAAAATAAAAAAAGAAAGTATGAGTAAAACCTTCCCTCAGTCACTCTGACCTGAGTTTCCATATTAATCATCTCAGAAATGAAAAGGAATTTGTCACCACAGATAAATCAAGCCCTATACAGGAAAGGTTGCAGGTAATGGCATCTTTTTGCTGACTGCAGTAGAATGTCTTCCAGATACGAGCACTTAAGGTATCTTACAGTAAGTGAATTAAAGTCTGAAGATCCTTTTATTAAAGTAACCAAATAGCTTCAGTGTCCTGTCAGTACCGAGCTTCGTTTCTAGCAGCTTCTTCATCAACATCCCCACCAACATGCTGCCAGAAACATGAAAGAAGGTTCTTATTAGGAATTCCTTGTATCCTCTTGCCCAAGAGCCAGTAGAGTTTGGATCAATCGATCGATCTATCACCTATCTATCCATCTATCTATCTTCTATCTATCACCTATCCCTCTCTCTATATATTTCTATATATGTAGGCTTCTTGTATAGCTTATAAACATTTCTCAGTAAATATTTCTTTCTTGGCGAGGAGACTATTAAGTGATGTAAATCTAAAGTGCAACAATTACACTGTATATAAATGACCTTCATATCCTCTCTGTCTGTTGAATTCATAGGTGGGACAGAGACCATAATGGTCTGCTATCTTAGCATACAGAAAAATCTGGGTAGCTAGACTTTTTTTTTTCTACTGGTTAAATTTTCTGTGTATAACTCTCTCTTAAAAACTGTTGTTTTACATAATCATTCAGGGAAAAGTTAAGGAGCAGAGAGGCTTTAGAGTTTTAAGATACCAAATAGTTTACTATTAACTGTATCCCAATTAGCTGTGGCACTATATATACCCTTGTGGAGTCCAGAGTCTTTTGAGCTAAAATCTAAAACAAGCCAAGACAGTATACTAGAATGACTGCAGATTCTGAATCCAGACAGAGAAGCTGTGCAAATTTCAAACTTTTTAATTCATGTTTATCTCATTGTAAATCGAGGCTATTAACCTAACCCAGTATAGTTACTGTGAAATTCAATGATGTGATTTTAAAATGCCTAACACAATGTCTAATATTAAATTGGTGTTGCTATTATAAATAATAATAACCAATAGATGCTAAGCGCTAAACATAATTTAAATGTTTTTCTCATAACCTCACATTTAACCTATTAAAAACTTGAGTGGATAGATACATCTATTATTTTAGAGTTACCAGGTTAAATCCAGGATGCCCTGTTAAATATGAATTTAGATAAGCAATGAATATATTTAGTGTACTATATTCCAGATATCTCATGGGAAATACTGATACTAAAAAAAAATCACTGTTTATCTGAAAGTCAAACTTCAGATAGCAGAAGTATAAGTCTCTGCCTCTTCTTGGCATAAGACTCTTGATTTATATAATTCCCTTCTATATTCTGACACCAATGATAAAACAGGAAAGATCTGATGAGTAAGCTTCTATAGCATTTATTAGGCACGCTGAATTGATCAAAACCCGTGGGACTAGCAAGGGGCCATTCACATAAGGAAACTTCTTGACCAGCTTTTCCAATATTCTGACAAAGCTCCAGCTTTTGAGGAAAGTCAAATATGTCCAACACCACCATTGGCAAAGTTGCTAAATAATAGTGCTGTGTCTCAGTTTTGTATATCTGTCAATGAACATTGATCTGAAATATCCTTCTTCAGTTTTAAGAAATGCAGTGAGAGTAAGAACCACTTAGCAACTTTTAAAATTTGTGATATTGGGTTTCATCCTAATTCTTGATCAATGCTAATGACTATATCATCGATGTACCTGGGAATCTTTCTCAGTAGTTAAGTTGGGTCAACTGACAGATACAATCCGTCTTCTCTGGGTTCAGTCTTTCTGTTATACCCCAAATAAGCAATCTTTGAGAAGGAGGAGAACTTTAAGAATGATACTTTGATAAACGTGATAGTTTCTACAACTGCTGGGTCTGTAGTAAGTTGCTCTTTGTCCTTTCTGTGTACTTTTTGCGTTTAACTTTGCTTCATAACTGTGCCTATTGGAGCAGCCTCTCCCACATTGCTAGTACAAGCACCTTGTAGTTGTAGACTCACTCCATAATGCAGAAGGTGAATGATTAATTCTGGTGGTTTCCTTAATGATGGAGGAAATATATAAGTGAAACAACACAAAAATTTCACCCACAGGAGGTCTGCTGATTATGCCAATTGTGATTACCACAAGTTGGTGGAAAGGGAATGGAAAATGCCAAGAAAGTTTCAAACCCATTCTGCGACTTGTTGGACAAAAGGGAAATGACCATTTGTTCTAGCCTCTTAAGTGTTCTTTCGCTAGAGGCAAAACACACACACACACAAACACACACACACACACGCACACACACACACACAAACTAAAGCCAACACTGATATTTCTGTCTCTCTTCTTTCCTCTTATAGATAGTGTGAATTTTAGTAACTTTGTTTAAAGAATTGGCTTGCATTAAGACAGTCCTTTAGCCTCACAAAGAACTTCATAAGCACATGGTAGATTTTACTATGCCTGAGAAGCAAATTATGCACCAAGGCATAGTGATATGTGTTATTCATTCTCTGCCACTGACAAGTTTTTGGCTGGGAGTCCTGGGGTCTGAGGTCTTTTCCTGCTGGCACCTGTGCCTTTTTATTTAATCTTGGACAAGTCATTTACAGAAACTTCCCTGGAATTTATACAGACACAACATATATATATATAGTGTCTAAGTAAGTGTTTGTGGGTTTGTATTGTGTCCCACATGAAGACATACTGAAGTCTGAATCTCCAATGCCTGTGAATGAAATCTTATTTGGAAACAGGGTCTTTCTGTGTAGATGTAATCAAGTTGAAGTCACACTGGACTAAAGTGGACTCTAACCCCAATGACTCCTGTCTTTATTAGGAAAGAGATGCAGAGACACATAAAAAAGAAGGACATGTGAAGACAAAGACAGAGACTAAAGTTCTGCTGCCACAAGACCAGGAATATCAAGGATTGCCAGCAACCACCAGAAGCTGGAAGAGCTAAGAAAGCATTCTTCTCTAGAGGGTTATGACAGAGCTTGTTCCCACTGACATTTTGATTTCAAATTTTGGGCATCCATTACTCTGAGAGAATAAATTTCTGTTGTTTTAAGTCACCTACTTTGTGTAAATTTTCTATAGCAGTCCTAGGGAACAAATATAATATCAACACACATGTATAAAATGTACATGAAACATAATTTTTTTAATGTGGAGATGGCATAAGAAAAAGATAAACCGTCTCTGTCTTCTGGTTTTACAATCTAATTGAGAGGCTAGATTAACATCAGCAAAACTGCCAGCAAATGACTGCACAGCAAATCAGTGTGTGCCAGATTTTATGGGACAAATTAGAAACCTAATCTATGAAATTAAAATTTTTAATGGAATGATTAGGTTATTGAGCTATAAGACTTAAAA
This sequence comes from Tarsius wallacei, assembly GCA_963574415.1. Taxonomy (NCBI): domain Eukaryota; kingdom Metazoa; phylum Chordata; class Mammalia; order Primates; family Tarsiidae; genus Tarsius; species Tarsius wallacei. The sequence continues at coordinate 7,653 of CAUYQG010074040.1, forward strand.
CTTAAAGTGCTTCCTTGACATATTTGAACCTCTCCCCAAAGTTCTAACCAAGCATTCCCCTAGTGTTCCTAGATAAGCTTCTCACCTGCAGGAAAGTCTCCAGCCAGCTAGTTCCCCTACCTGCCACACAAGTTCCATTCTAACTGGACCTCAACCTAATAGGTATCACTTCCCTAACAGCCCACCAACCAATCATATCTCTTCACGGGCGTCAAGGGGTATCCCACCCTCTTGACTGTACAAAGCCTCTGGTATCATTCTCCCCACTACTTTGAGCATACATGATTAATAAACTGCTGCCAATCTCATCTGTCCAGTGTTAGGTGTCCTGTGTCTGGCAACAACCAGAACCCCAAGGAAGGAAGCTCTCCCTCACTAATAGGGTGAAGGGGAAGAGACTAGAACAGTCAGTGAAGACCATTCATTAGGAAAACAAAGAGACCTTGAGGTAACAAATAACTAGAGGAGAAAAAAACAGAAAATGTCAATTAATGAAGAAAATGTGTTAGATAAAGCACAAATGTGTGAGAATAAGAAGGTGCTAACAAGTTGAAAACAGAGGAGCTCAATCTGTCATTGGAGAGAGTTCAAAAAGCACCTTCACAGCTAGAAGTGAAAGGTTGAAATAGTATTGCAGAACCCATCATATCAACCAAAGAAAGAAGATAAGAGTCCCAAGATCAATGGGATTATTTTTGAGAAAAATTTCCAAGATAAAATTTAGTACCCAACTCACATATGTCACCCAGAATTTGTAAATATATATATATATACACACACAATATATATATTATATGTTTGTATTATATAACTATATGGAATAAAATATATATTCTATTATATTTATATCCCATCTCACTAATTTCACAAGTTTAAAAATCATATTATTTTTAAAATACTGATACATATATTTATATATAAGATGTTTATAGTATTATATATTATGTGCATAATATAATGTTACATACATGAATATATGTATGCATAAATGTGTGTATAATATATAGAGATGCAGAGAGATAAAGAGAGAGGCAGGCATAATCTATGTAATGTACCTAAACATACAACCCAGTCTGCTGTTGTGGGTATTGATGACTGATGACCAATGAGTATCATCAAAGATTTTGATGGGACAATACTGAGTTCTGTGAAGAGTACAGTACTGTGCTCACTTAAGTACACTTTCTCCTAAAATTTTTACCTATGGCTTTAAGCTTTCTAAGATCACAGATTCCATACGTTTGTACATCATAAAGTGAAGTAAAATTTTTAACCCTGGAGAAGTTATATCACAGGATTTAAGGGAAAAGGGACAATCCATAGATTTTTTTTTTTAAGTTTTTTATTTTAAAATTGTGGGTACAATTCAGGGTGAAGTATACAAATATTTTTTGCGCAGTTACCCTTGTTGATGAGGTGTGACACCCCCCCGGGCAGATTCCCACTGCTGCCAATCCCACCTCCCTACACCCCCACACCCCCAGATTCCCGCTACTGTCAATCCTTTTCTTATAGTATTACAATTAGTTGTTCTAGGTCCACTTATGAGTGAAAACATGTGATCTCAGTTCTTTGTGTCTGTGAGAGATCACTCAGTATTATAGACTCTAAGTCCATCCAGCTTGCTGGGAAGTTCATGATTTTGTTCTTCTTTATGTCTGCATAATAGTCCATTGTGTATATGTACCACATTTTTTTATCCAGTTCTCTTTCGATGGGCAGTACAGTTGGTTCCACATTCTTGCTATTGTGAACAATGTTGCAATAAACATATGTGTGCAGGTATCTTTTTTATAAAGTGATCTGAGTTCCTCTGGTATAGTCCCCATAGGGGGACCGCAGGGTCATATGGAAGGTCAATTTTTAGATCTTTTAGGAATCGCTAAACTATTTTCCTCAGAGATCGTACTGTTTACACTCCCACTAACAGTGTAGAAGTGTTCCCTTTTCCCCGTATCCTCTCCAGCATCTGTTGTTTTTTTGAGTTATTGACGATGGTTATCCTGACTGGAGTTAGGTATCTCAGTGTGGTTTTAATTTGCATGTTTTTGATGACTAGTGAGGCTGAGCATTTTTTCATGTATTTGTTGGCTACACATATATCTTCTTTTGAGAAGTGTCTGTTTATATCTTTGCCCACTTTGTAATGGGGCTGTTTGTTTTCTTCTTTATGGCAAGTTTGAATTCCTTGTAGATCTTAGATGTTAGGCATCTAATGTCAGATATACAGTTGGCAATATAAAGCTACAATAATCAAAACAGCCTGGTATTGCTACAAGAACAGGCATATAGACCAATGGAACTGGAGGGAGATTCCAGAAGCAAAACCTCAATTTCTCAACCAACTCATCTTTGACAAAGCCTCCCTCCACCATCAACCACTGGAGAGAGAAGAACCTATTCAGTAAATGGTGCTGGGAAAACTGGCTGACCACATGCAGAAGATTAAAACAAGACCCCTACCTATCACCATACACAAAATCAACTCTAAATGGATCAAAGACCTAAACGTAAAACCTCAAACTATAAGAACCTTAGAAAACGCAGAAGACACCCTTATGGAAATTGAAACTGGCAACCAATTCCTGATCAGAACTCCAAGAGCCCATTCCATAAGAGATAAGATAGACAAGTGGGAACTCGTCAAACTGACAAGCTTCTGCAAGCCAAAGAAGCCATCAAGAGAGCAGGAAGACAGCCCACAGTCTGAGAAAAAATATCTGTATATCTGACACAGGATTTCTTTTAACTTACTTTTTGTCATTAACTTCTAACTATGTTGTAGTAGCCATTCTTTAAATATGTTAAAACATATAACCTAGAACATTATTTATTTTTGGAAATGTTCCATGTGCACTTGAGAAGAGTGCCCACTCTCCAACTGTTGGTAGAATTCTATGTCTGTTAGGTGTAAATTATTAATGGTCTCTGTTAGGTGCAGTTTATTAATGGTGTTCAAATCTAAGCCTTCACTGATGTGCTGTCTGCCTGGCCTACCAAAAACAGACAAAGAAAAGAAAAGAAAAAAAGTTCTGCTTTAAAACGGGCAAAAGACCTGACCAGGCATTATACAAACTGGAAGATATATATAGCCAATAAGCATCCAAGAAGAAGCTAAACTCGTTAGTAATTAGAGAAACATAAATCATGACTACAATGAGATACCATTTTTCATCCATTTACTCTGCAGAAATCAACAAGTTTTGACAATACCAACTGTTGAAAAGGTATGGATCAAGAGAGTTCTTATCTATTACTAGTGGGAATATAAAAACACATGCTACTTTGAAAGGTAACGTGGCATTATTTTGTAAAGGTGAACATATACCTGCTCTATGACTGACCAGTTCCATTCCTAGGAATATGGCCAAGGGACACTCCTGCACTCATGCATCAGAAGACGTGCTTAATAAAAATTCATTGTAGCACTACCTGTAATAGCAAAAAATACAAAAGACTCAAATACCCATCAATGAGAATAAATAATTAATTTTTTAAAAACACAAGAGTGATAATGAATGGACTATAAATACCTGCAACAACATGGACGGGTCTTAGTAACACAATGTTGTGTTAAAAAAAAAAAAAAAGTCAAGTCCCAAAAGTTATCTACAGAATGATACTCATTTTATGAAACTCAAAATAACTACAGTATCAGGTGTGAACCTCCTAACCCCAAAGTCACTATCACATGATAAAAACCAAGCAAACCTTTCAGTTGCTTAATGTCAGGATTCTGTTACATGCAGCCAAATGCAATCCTGACTAATTTGGACACACCACCAAAGTCACCAATCACATATACTGAATTTTTAAGTCATTTTCCTTTCAATGCACTAGACAACAAGCATCATTTTGGAATAATTTGAGTTAATGTTTGCTACATCATAAAAGAAAGATTTATTCATCTTCATGCTTTAAATTACCCATAATGTAATTGACACAGTAGAAACAAATTGAAAGTCCACAATTTTTCTTTTATCTATGTATTTCTTGACAGACAATCCAAAATTTTTCTTCATTTTTCTGGCTTGTTTACAACAGCTCAGTTTGGGGGTAACTAAGGTCAAATTGGTAGAATTTGCTTAGCACTTTTACTTAAAATATTCACTTTTCAAATAAAAGAATATTTGATTTCCAATGCACCAACTTGTATGAAGACTTTATACATGAAAAATAATTATAAAAATATGGCAAGAAATGGAACGATAACACAATTACTGTTATTATTAAACTGAGTCTGTCTCAAAGAAAAAACCAAAATGAAACAGCTATCTCATAGCTACAAAAACAGGAAAAGATTGTATACAAGATAAATTGATATCTATTTACTTTTGCATCTATTAGTATGCCTTATAAGAAACATTAAATATTACTGAAAATCCATACAACTTTTCAGTAGCATCTAACATTTTTTAATATCAGTTAATATTTTGACTACACTAGAGAAGTTTACCACTTAAAGAAATTTAACTGGTGAATTTTTGGTAAGGAAAATAATTACCTTCAAATTTAAATGCTTTATAAAACCCACTTCTTTTTTATGAACTTCTTATGAGGTAGCTGTCCATGGATAAACCTGTAATTTGTGACCAATCAAAGTCCTTAATCAGAGGATTGTGAAAGATTTTAATGTCCCTTTATAGACCAGTTAGCATTTTCCAGCCTCAGAGTCACTACGGGCCTATTTAACTGCAACTTTAAGCTCTAAACTGTGGGTGTCGATGCTCAAAAAGATGAAGTAAAGATGAATTGATGACAGAACCTGGAGTGGTGGGGCAGGAGCAGGATCTGAGTGTGCCAGAAGGTCACAGACAGATGGAGTGACTGCACATGCCCACTGCCCTTAGGCTCAGAAATCGATGAAGTTAGGTTGACCCAACACACCGTGGTTTAACAGTACAAATCTTTCCTTGGAATTCTTACTGTATTATCCTGTGCAAACATTATTATGCAAATCAGACTTTACTTCATAAGCTGTCTCTGAGGGGATATCTAGGAAACAGTGTAGCTTTGGTTGGTGTCTTGATGTAACCAAGTGTGAAAAACACTTTGGTCACCAATCTTTCTCTTAGAGATATTGTTTGGGCCAAACTTCTATAGCAGAGACTGGCTAGCTGTTCATCAGACTATTTCTCCTTCCTTCTTGGCACCTAGCTAGACTATTGTTCCAGCTTTCCTTGGAGTTAGGTGCAGCCATGTGAAAAATATTGGCCAATGGAAGGTGGCCAGAAGTGATATGTACCACCTTAGGTCTGTCCTGTACAGTCTTCCCTTCTCATTTCTTTCTGTGTCAGCTAAACACAAAGGAGCACACAAAGGATGCCAAAACCTTAAGGAAGTCTGTGTCATTAGCTGTAAGAAGCCTGGGTCTCTGAATGACCCTGTGGAGCAGACTCCCTGCCAACCTGATTGGCTATGATGTGAACAAAAACAAACAGCAGCAATAATAAAATCCATTTATGTGTTATACCACTAAGTTTATAGGACATTAGTTATAGCAGTTAACCCACTCAGACTAAGTCTTAAGATCTTTATATGAAAAGAGCACTATTATAATTATCTTCGTAACACATACATACAAATAAAAATGAAGGCATAAGAGACTTACTGACCACTCCAGTAAAAGTCCAGCAAATACCTGTTCCCCAATTACTTTAACAGACTTTAGCACATAATTCTATAGTCTTGATAAGTATCATGCTTCAATTTTAGTGGTTTAATGTCACAAAACTGAGGACCGAGTGCTTATTTCATTCTTGTTTTCTTCTCCTGAAACTCATTTTTAAAACCTTCCATTCATAATTATAATACTATAAGGGATTGGCAGTAGTGGGAAACTGTCAGGGGAGGGAGGGTGGGATTGGCAGTTGAGGGAAACTGCTGGGGAGGGAAGGGCCCACCTCATCAACAAGGGTATCTGCATAATCAACATTTGTATACCTACCCCTGAATTGTACCCCACATCTTTATAATAAAAAAAGATATGTAAAATCGTTTTAAAAAATTACAATTACAAAAGAATAGAAATACTGAAAAAATTAAATAAAATAAAATAAAAACCTTTCATTCATCTACCAAATGAGCATCAATATGTCAGAATACAAGGCCTTGTCATCCCTCCTTGACAAGGAAGACAAATAATTGCATATGTAGTTTTAATTGTTTTAAATTTTTTAAAACTAATCTTCCTTTTGTTACAATAAGAATAAATGCTTGTGCCACTGGCACAGACTCACAAGAAATACTTTTCTGATTGTTAAACACCAATTATTGCATTTATGCAATACTGCCATGGACATGTTGTATTTTAAGTATATGCTCAATATATTCAGATAAACCCTTGCACACATTGTTCTTGGAAATGGTTTATTCTATCTCAAAGTGTCTTTAGTCACTCCAATTCTATATTATGCTATTTGACCAAGTTGAGAATGTCTGGCTAATAATCTCCTAAGCACAGAGAGCTTGCCATTATTTTTTCTCTTAGATGCTTTCAATTGACTATCCAGAGATTAGTTTTCCTTACACAGAGTCATTGAACTCAGTCATCTCAAAATAGCTAAAACAAAGCAGTATGGATCAGTTCCAGGTTCAATGGTCACACTGTAGGAACACAATTCATTTGTTAATTAAATGCACACTAGCTACACCACTGCCTCCTGCTAGCTTCAAATTTCTGTTTGTGAGAATTCCTGGTTTGCCTAAGGAGACTGACTAAGACAGACACCTCCCTCTGCTCTTGCTGAATAGTCTTCCATGGAGCCCTTCTCTCACTCCTATTTTTAAAATGTTAGTTTGTAGATTAATCTAGTCGAAATTTTATAAATGTCAATTCCTCCACTTGTTTCAAATAAAAGTAAAGACATTAAATTGACAATTTGACAGTGATACCATTCTAGTGAGCATGGCAACCAGTAACCATTTTATAGTTCTACCCAGAAGGCTCAGGGATCAAGCTATTGAGAACCCAAACTTGTAGACAGATTTTACCCCAGATATGGCTACAGTTTGCTCAATAGTGAGCTCCCTGAAGGCAGGTACTGTATTTATTTGGTTTAAAAAAAAAAAAAAAAGTACACCAGCACCTGATACAGTGCCCAGAATACAGAAGCTTCTCAAAAATATATTCGTGAAAGGAGGTAGTATCAATGAGATGAGCTGGAAAACTTTACACGCCGACTAAGGAATTTGGACTTCATCCTGGAGGAATCACTAATCTCAAGTACGGAAGGCACACGAACAAATTTTCATCTTTAGAAGGTTCCTTCTGACAGCATCTGCTAGATGCTTTGGACTCTAGGCTACTTAAAGGCAGGGTACTCTGCCTGTCTTGTCAATCATGGTTCCCAGTACTGAGCACAGTGCCTGGAAAAAAGGCATTACTCAAGAGATATCCACTGAATGAATGAGCAAAGAGTCTTTGAAGCCAGTCTCTAAAGCTTCCAGAAAAATAGGGAGATTTCAGGACCTCCTGGGGAATTTTGACCTCTTCCAGGTTTGTCTGATGGTATGATTTCTGAGCTAGTAGCTTGTCCTTGACTCATCTGAACTTCTAAGAAATTTGCCAGATTTGGAGAAATCTCTTTAGATCCAACTAGACATATCTTTTGGGGCTAAACTGAAACTAATTCATTCCCCAAAATGTAGAGAGGAATAAGCCATTCTCCTCAAGAATGTTCTCTTAGGGGACACTTGCAGGGTGTCTACATGTCCTCTTCAGTTCAGCCCAAAGTAGCAGTACTCCCAAGGAAGGGTACCAATCACACTACCAGCTGCTGATTTTATGGTTGCTAAATGTGTTTTGACCTTGTACTCCCGGACCATGTGTTTCTGCGGGTTAGCTGGGCAGTCTCAGGAGTGCTGGCCTTTGAAAAGTGGGCATCACAACCTGACATGTCAGACTGCTCAGTGCCTGTGGCATTCACCAGCTCAATAAGTCTTGCTTCTCACCAAGCCTCCTCCCCTGCTAACCCTGACTGTTCCCAAATATAAATGAGAAAATCCAACATTTACCTTGATGAGAAAATAGTGCTCTCTCATTGACACTTCCTCAAACCCTCACCAATGTGATTTAGTTATAGTTTTTAGTAGCTGTTTTGACATTTTTAATTATTTTGTAGAGTTAAAATATGTAATAATGGATAACTGTGCAATACATTAAATACTTATGGGTATGTTGTGCCTTCTGTTATAATATAAAATCCATCTATTCTGGTTGATGGGTTTTAACCTCACACAGAATACTTTAAACTCCATTTGGACTTGTGCCTACAATCACCTTAGCAAAGTCTCTTAAGTAACTGCGCACAGCCTAATTAGTATGCATTATCAATTAACAAACTTAATAGCCGGCAGATTGATTAGATCCTCTGTTGCAGGGGCAGAGCTGAAGCGAAACAGAATGAAAAATCATTGCACGCATACACTGCAGCTTTGTTATTTTCTCCGATCCCTCCTCCTCCTTCACATTCCTTTAATTAATGCATGCATATGGTTCTGCATATCTGGTAGACTCAGGCTTTGCTAACGCTTTCACAAAGCTCATTCTCAAACAGAGGGAGTCCGTGCCTCCCTTTTCTTTGGGGGCTTCAGTATGGATCATTCTCACCCCTCTTCTTGCCCTTTGCAGAGCACTGAATTTAAAGGGCTGCTTCTCCCAGCCTGATTATCCTCCGGGTGGTGGAAATGAGAGAGGAATACAAAAATGAGAGGAAAGCGTGAGCTTTTGAACAGGGGCCACTGGGGAGTCACCTCGCTGGGGCTTTGACAACCGGAAAGTGCTTCTGGCGATTATTTCCAAAAAGAATGGTACAAATGTGCTGTCCTGTTATATCTTGTCTATTTTTGATGGGCTGGAAACAATATGAATAAATGTAGGAAAATCCACATTTCCTGAAAGCAGGGATCAAGCTAAAAGGAGTTGCCAGCTGCACTGTTCATAAAACACTGGCATTATAAGATTTTTACACCTTCTATAAACATTCAACACAAAACTCTAAAAAGACTTCTGAAGACATTTCCAGCACCATAAATTGTCACCTTGTAGTGCTGGTTTGAGTTTTATTTTTCTATTTTAAACTAAATAATGGTTCGTGCCAGCTTTTTATTTATTAGTTGTTCTCAGCTATTGTATTGTTTTGCTTCTATGCACAAAGAGTTATAATTAGGTATGGAGGAGCACAGAGACACTTTAATTTCCAGTTTTGAGGATGCCCATGTGCTTGTGGTTTATCGACTGTCCCTTCTGACCTCTTACCAGGGATAATCCCAAGAACCCCAGGTCTCACCAGGTTTTCTTGGCCATCCTTGGAAAGAAAGGCTCCGTTCACCTCTCTGACTCCAAGCTCCTGTTCCTCTTCTCCCTCGAGCCATACTGGCCTTGCCCACTTTTCTGGGAAAACACAGAACTCATTCTGTCACTGGCTTCCCTCTCCCTGGGATATCATCCCTAATCTTATCATGACTTGCTTTTTCTTATCATGTGGGTCTCAGCTCAAATGTCACCTCCTAAGAGTGGCAGGCATTCCTTGACCGCCCAATCTCCTTGCCACCCATCCCTATGCTTTCCATCACTCTACCATATTGATGTCATAGTTGTTCTGCTATCGTGCATTATCTCACCCATTGTTTGAGGGTGTGAGGAAATTGGGGTACCCATATGTGGCCAGTGGGAATGTAGAAGGGTGCACCCTCCACAGAAAGCAGTCTGGGAGTTCCTCAAAATGTTAACCATCGAGTTAGCATACGACCCAGTAATCCTACTCCTAGATGTATCCCCAAGAGAAATGAACATGTGCCCACATAAAAATGTATGCTTGGTGTTCAGAGGCATTATTCACAACAGCCAGAGTGGAAACAGCCCAAATGTCCATCAACTAAAATAACTAGATAAAGAAATATGGTGTATCCATACGACCGACTATTATTTGGCCATATGAAGGAATGACATACTGACACGAGGTTCATGGATGAGCCTTGAAAATATCATCCTAAGTAAAAGAAACCAGTCACAAAAAAACACATGTTGTATGGCCCCATTTATATGAAATGTCCAGAATAGGCCCATCTAAAGAAACAGAGATAGATTAGCACTTGCTTAGGACTTTGGAGGAGGGGAAATAAGGAGTGGGTTCCAGGTTTCTCCTTGGGGTGATAGGAATATCATAAAACTGATCATGGCTATATACAACCCTGGGAATTACTAAGAAACACTGGGTAGTCTGCTTTAGATGGGTGAATTGTAGGGTATATAAATTATGTATCAGTAAAGCTTCTCTTAAAAAAAAAAAAAAAAAAACAGCCATGAAGGTGATGGGAAAGGAATGACCAGAGATATGAAGAGTCTCAGGAACATAGAGTGTCACAGAATGCCATCAGTGGCCAATTCTGCCAGAGGTCAAGAAGCTAAGGACTGAAAACTGCCCATGGGAGCTGCAAACAGGGAGGTGCTTGGTGGCTTTGTCAAAGTTAACTTGGGCTCCAGTGGGCTCCTTAGTTTGTGTTCCGCAGAAACGGACCCTGAGGGATAGAGCTTATGTGTCCTGTGCAGGGACCCTGCTGGTAGGGGAGTGGGAAATGATACGGGGAGGGTAGGGGCAGCCAGTTAGGGATGCACATTCAGCCAGCAAGCCACTAGAGCTGACTCCCTCAGGGGGCTTGGCTGTGGTATGAGCATGCACCTCTGCATGTCCTGGCTAGGCAAGGACACTGGGCTGTTTATACACCGACTCCACAGCCACCAGGCAAGATTTTCCCCCAGCCATGTGAACTTTCCATGCCTCCACTGCTGGGATGGGGTGGCTTTCTGTGGTCCAAGGAGCACATACCACCTGCTAGAAGACACCAAACCGTGCTGAAAGGTCTGAGAGCTACAGAGAGGCATGCATGTGTTGGTTCAGTAGGGTTGGTATATTCTTTAAGAAAAAAGCCTGGGTCGGGCATGGTGGCTCAAGTCTGTAATCCCAGCACTTTGAGAGGTTGAAGCAAGAGGATTGCCTGAGCTCAGGGGTTCCAGACCAGTCTGGGCAACTTGGTGAGACCCCCCGTCTCTACAATAAATAAAAAAATCAGCCGGTCATGGTAGCATGCACCTATAGTTCCAGCTACTTGGAAGGCTGAGGTAGAAAGATTGCCTGAGCCCAGCAAGTCGAGGCTGTGGTGGCCATGAGGAGCATACCACTGCACTCCAGCCTGGGTGACGCAGTGAGACTCCTACTCAAAAAAAAAGGCCAGGCTCAGTGACGCAACCTGTAATCCCAGCACTTTGGGAGGCCAAGAGGAGTGGATTGCCTGAGACCACAGGTTTGAGACCAGCCCAGGCAACTTAGCGAGACCTTGTCTCCACAATAAATAAAAAAAAGTTAGCTGGGCATGGTAGCACGCGCCTGTAGTTCTAGCTACTTGGAAGATTGAGGCAGAAGGATCACCTGAGCCCAACAGGTTGAGGCTGCAGCGGCCGTGAGCAGCGTGCCACTGCACTCCAGCCTGGGTAAGAGAGTGAGACTCAGAGAAAAAAAATTATTATTATAAAGAAGATAAGCAACAGTACGTCTAGAACAGAGAAAGGAGAAATAGTAACCTGTAATTCCAGCCTTGTTTCATTTCTCTATATCCTCTCAGTCTTTGACTCTAAGTATATACAGAAGGTGCCCAATTTATGATGTTTTGAATTACAGTTTTTTGTGTGAAAGAGTTATGTGTCCAGTACAGTATTCAACAGATGACATAAGACATTTAATACTTTATTACAAAATAGGCTTAGTGCTAGAAGATTTGGCCCAACTGTGGGCTAATGTAAGTGTTCTGAGTACATTTAGGTTAGGCTGATCCTTCCACCTCAGCCTTCCAAATAGCTGGAACTACAGGCATGCGCCACCACGCCCAGCTAAATATTGTATTTATTGTAGAGACGAGGTCTCACCAAATTGCCCAGGATGGTCTTAATCCCCTGAGTTCAGGCAATCCTCTCACCTCTGCCTCCCAAAGAAGTGCTGGGGGCTTACAGGCCTGAGCCTCTCTGCACCTGGCTTTGATGTTTAGCTTGTTTATATATATATTTTCATTATAGACAAGGACACAATGAACCTTTGCATTCATATAGCTTTTTCCACTTCTTGGATCATTTTCTGGAGGTGGAATCCCTCCTTGAAGAGTGAATTGAGATTTACTGAATCAACAAAAGAAGCAGATTATGTTTTCCAAAGATGTCTGACTTCCTGACACACGGAATCCATGAGCATTATACAATTTTTAAGTTACTAAGTTTTAGGGGAATTTGTCATATAGCAATAATAATTGTAATAAACTTCTAACATTTTTATGACCCTTGGTATATTTTACAAATTGTTTCTTATCGCCAACAGTGTCTGAATGCACCGGTTTCAATAATTCATTTTGCTGGCTTTTAGCATTTTTACTTTAAAAAGCATCCATCCAGTGGGGTGTCTTCACCCCACATAAACACAGGTGATCTCACCATATCTTTGAACACCTGGAAAATTTATTTTTCTGTAGGGGAAACTTTTCCCCAGAAGGGATTTTATTTCTGTTGGATTTGAAGCACAACTCTCATACGTATTGATTATGTGACCTCAAGTCTCTAAGTCTCAGTTTCCTCATCTGTAAATTAGAAGATAATAATCTTCTAATTTTGTTCCCCTGATCCTTTTTCTTCCTCTTTCTTCTTCCTTCTCTCTTTTCCTCTTTTTTCTTTGTTAATTTCTTTCTTTCTTTCTTTCTTTTGAGTTGGAGTCTCTCACTCTGTCTCTCAGGCTGGAGTGCAGTGGCATGCTCCTGGCCTGCTGGACTCAGGTGATCCTTCTGCCTCAGCCTTCCAAGTAGCTGGAGCCACAGGCACGCGCCACCATGCCCAGCTGATTTTTTGATTTATTGGAGAGATGGGGTCTTGCCAAATTTCCCAGGCTGGTCTTGTACCCTTGGGCTCAGGCAATCCTCTCACCTTGGCCTCCCAAAATGTTGGAATTGTAGGAGTGAGTTATTCCCCGACCTCTTAATTTCTTTCTCCCTCATTTTATTTTTCCATTTTCTCATAAACCCCAGCCTCTTGTATTAATTTTCCCCTGGAAGTTCCTGAAAATTCCGCCATGGATCCTCCCTAAAGTGGTGTGAGGGGCACTGTTGTTTTTTCACTAACAGAGACCAGTAGAAAAGGTGGCTGCTAATTAATTCTATGACAGCCAGGGCGTCCTGTGCTTTGCATCTAGAACAGTGCAGTTTCCAAGGTGACCAAGACGAATGTGTGAGAATAAGGTGAGGCCCTGGAGTTACGAACTGCCAAGCTCGTGAACCACACAGGCTTCCTCTGAGCCACGCGTTGTATACCACTCACCAAGCCATTTAACAACTGACTTGGGGGTAGTGTGTTCCAGCAGTATTTAATGATCAGTGTGTCTATAAATAGGATCATAGATCAATTTGGATAGGTGTTAATATACGGGTTCAGTCCTGGAGTGACGAAGCCTTGAGTTGTTTTGACCTCAGAGAGCCATCAAATCTGTGGTTCTCCACGGCAGATGTTTTGTTCTTGTTCAACATGTCCTTGTGTGTGTAATTTACTAAGATGATAATCACATGCTGTTTGGCAGTTTGCAATTTGCGAAGTGTCTTCACACACGTTCTCTTTAATCCTTGCAAGATCAGCACTCTTACTGAGCTTCGAGGGAGACAAGTCACTTGCCCCAGGACATCCAGATTTGAGAGGTGAGGAGGGCAGTGAGGTGGGGTAATGGTGGTGGTGATGGTGGTGGTGGTGGACTCCAGCTTTGAGACTAAGACTATGTAGCTCCCAAATTATCTCCCTTTGTTATTCTGCCAAGATCTTTATTTTCTGGTTTAGAAGACTTGGAACAATCAATTTCTCTTCTGTCCTTACAGAAACCAGCCCTCTGGGGTCTAGCACCCTGATCTCTCCTTCATTACTTTGCATTAAAAGTGGGCTTGCCACGCCGGACACGGTGGCTCATGCCTGGAATCCCAGCACTTGGGAAGGTGGAGGCAAGAGGATTGCTTGATTCCAGGGGCTCGACGCCAGCCTGGGAAACTTGGTGAGACCTTATCTCTACAATAAATCAAAAAATTAGCTGGGTGTCGTGGTGTACACCTGTGGTTTCAGCAACTTGAGGTGGAAGGATGACCTGAGCCCAGCAGGTCGAGGCTGCGGTGGCCGGAAGCGTGCCACTGCGCTCCAGGCTGGGTGACAGAGTGAGACTCCGACTCAAAAAAAAAAAAAGTGTCAGATTTAGCAAATAAAAGTACAGGATATTCAGTTAAATTTAAATTTCAGATAAACAATAATTAGCATTTTAGTATAACTATGTCCCGTGATGTATTTTATCTGGCAAAACTTAATTAAAAGTATTTGTTATTAAAAGTTTTTTCCCCTAAAATATAAAATGGGATTCCTTACAAAAAGTTATAAAAAGTCAAATACACAAAAGGAAGAAAATAAAAGTTATCCTTGAGTTAATAAGCAGGCAACAATCTCTGTTAATATTACGGATATTTATTGTTTTTTTAATACATATATTTATGTGTATAAAGTTTTTTAAAAATAGAAAATGAGATTTACTGAATATTCTACTTCAGACTTGTTTTTTCATTCAACAATGTTATGAACACCTTTCTGTGCGCTCATGTATTTGTAATATCACGTGAGTGCAAGGCCATCAATTGGAGAACATTCTGTGTTTATCTAAACCCCTGTAATCAAATCTTTAGGCTGTTTCCAGTGATTTATTATTATAGACCTTGCAATGAACAATCTTCACTCAGTCCCTCTGCACACCACTGGAATAAATTTCTGGCAGAATTTCTAGGCCAAAGGGTAAGCAGACATTTAAGACTTTTGTTTATTGTCAAATTATCCTCTAGAAAACTTTCATTCTCACAAGCTGTCTGAAAGTGCCCATTTCCTTGTATATCATCAACACCTGGAATTATTTTTTTATATTTTATTTTAAAGATATAGGGTACGCCGGCTCGGTGGCTCAGCCTGTAATCCCGCGCCTTTGGGAGGCTGAGGTGGGTGGATTGTCTGAGCCTGCGGGTTCGAGACCCGCCTGGGCAAGCGAGACCTCATCTCTACAATAAATCAAAAAATCAGCCGGGCGTGGTAGCGCGCGCCTGTAGTTCCAGCTACCTGGAAGGCTGAGGCGGAAGGATCGCCAGAGCCCAGCGGGTCGAGGCTGCGGTGGCCGGGAGTGGCCACTGCACTCCAGTCTGGGCGACAGAGTGAGACTCCAACTCAAAAAAAATAAAAATAAAAATAAAAATAAATAAATAAATAAAGATATAGGGTACAAATTCAGGGTTACGTATACAAGTGGACATTGTATAGGTAAAGTTTTCCCCACTTTGGTTCCCACTTTGCCTGGCTTTGAGATCAGGTACCCTTACTGGTGTTGTATCCTGCTACTGCCAATCCCGCTCCCCCCCCCTGGTTGTGCGGCAGAGTTTCACTCGGTCACCCAGGGTGAAGTGCAGTGGCAAGCTTACAGCCACCGCAGCCTTGACCTGCTGGGCTCAGGCGATCCTTCTGCCTCAGCCTTTCAAGTAGCTGGAGCTACAGGCGTGCACCACCGCGCCCAGCTAGTTTTTTGATTTTTATTGTAAAGACAAGGTCTCACCAAGTTGCCCAGGCTGGTCTTGAACCCCTGGGTTCAGGTAATCATCTCACCTCCGCCTCCCAAAGTGCTGGGATTACAGGCATGAGCCACCGTGCCTGGCCTCCAATCTCTTTCTTATAGAGTACATGTGGTACTAAGTTCTTTGTTTCTGTGATAGATCACTGAGTATTACAGACTCCAAATCCATCCAAGTTGCTGTGAAGTTCATATGTTTGTCCTTCTTTATGGCTGCATGATATTCCATTTTGTATATGTACCACATTTTGTTTTATCCAGTCCAGTTTCAATGGGCAGCACGGCTGGTTCCATGTTTTTGCTATTGTGAATAGTGCTGCCATAAACATGCGTGTGCAGGTATCTTTTTTGTAGAATGATTTGAGTTCCTCTGGGTATATTCCCAGTAGGGGAATTGCTGGGTCATATGGAAGAACACCTGGAATTATTAAAAACAAGAGGAAAATCTCACTTTGATTCTGAATTTGCCCTGCTTCCATAACCACACTCTACTCTGTAAGCCACACCTAATGGTCTCCTTTCTTTCTATTGAGACTTCGATTCCAAAAGAGGGGAGCAAAATAGATTACAGCTAGAAATCGCTACCACCGTCCCATCGTATCCCGTGTCAGATGTCACTAATCAGTCTTGGCGCTCTTTCTGCTGAACTTGGACTCAGCTTCAGAATCCTGTGTATCCTATCTCGTGGGCAGCCATGACTAAAGAAAGTGTTCATTAGGGGAGATTTCTTCTTATAGAAAAATTTAGCTATATTAATGATATTGTATAAAAATCAAAAATAAAAAAGAATTTACTTAATAAATGAAGAAAGAATGATATCATTAGAATGGCATCGATCATCACTAGCTGTTTATTTATGTCAGGTGTTCCTGATAGAGGAACACAATGTCATCTTGAAGTATTCTGGCCAAAAATCTGAACCTGAATCTGATCAAGCTTCTAGATCCAAACACCAACTTACAGGACTTAAAGAGGACAGAGACAATGTTAAATTACATATGGAAATGCAGTCAGTAAAATCCAGACCTTGGAAAACTTTATAGATCAGATGGCCTTTTTTTTTTTTTTTTGAGTTGGAGTCTCACTCTGTAGCCCATGGCCACCCCAGCGT
>CAUYQG010074044.1:45-19794 GCA_963574415.1 Tarsius wallacei
GATTTTTTTATTTTTGTATTGTAGAGGTGAGGTCTAGCCAAGTTGCCCAGGTGGGTCTTGAACCCGCGGACTCAGGCAATCCACTCACCTCAGCCATGGGATTACAGGCTGAGCCACCGAGCCCGGCTGGTAGTCACATTTTCAAAGGCTCCTCTCGGGCACTGGAAGCAAAGGAAGGGCACCACAGGGAAGGGAAGGGAAGGTGTTGCCCCCCGGACCCGACTAATCAAGTCCTGGGCAGGTACCCTCTCCCCTGGACAGTGCTCGAATGGATTCTCCAGAATGGTGTCTCTGAGCCTCTCCTTTTCTGCTTTCAAGGCAGCTGACCTCCCGTTGGATCCTAACCGCTGAAGTGCACACAGGCCAGGGAGGTGGTGCACCTCCCTGGGCAATCTGCCAATGAGGACCCAACCTGGAGAGTGTACTCCTCACACAGGACTTTGTCCTAACTTCTGCGTGGCCCTCATTACCTTTAGAAAAGTGTGCAACACCTGAGTAAAGGTCAGCTCTGGTCAGGAAGATAATGAAGAGGAAACGTTGCATCTTCGAGAAGGGGCTGGATGTAACTGAACTGACTGACACAGCTACTTTGTGACATGAAACAGTAGCCCTCGAAGAATCTCCTGGACCAGTTGACCTCAATCAAAGAAGACAAAATCATTCTGCATGAGGAATAAAAGTAGAATTTAAGCGTCCAGTGGCAACTTAGGAGGGGACAAGGCGAGGACGGCCTCCCTTCCCCACCTGTACACCTTCCTCCCCTCACCAAAGACACAGAGAATAATCTAAGGAACAGAGAGAGTGGGTTGGGAGACAGGACAGAGGTGCTTGGAACAGACAAAGGGAGGCGGAGAAGGTCTACGACCCACCTTGGGGAGTTTGTCAGGGCTGTGACTTCCCTGCCAGAGTTCCAAGAGCTTCAGGAAATCCCTACTCTTCCCACCTGCCCGTGTGAGTGTGGCTTGGGGGAAACACGGACACGGGACTGATCTCCAAGTCTGAGTTTATGTAAGATGGGGAAGCAAAGAGCTGAGGAGGGCCGAAGTAGCAGGGTACAAGAATTTTGTGAAAGGAAGGAGCGGGACCAAGTGATGACCAGGAGAAATATGCCCAGGAATTCCCAGCAATTGCTGTGGAGGAAGGGTGCAGAGGGCTTGTCATATGCAGGATGAAGTCTTTTGGTCCACTTTTATTTAAGTCTCAGAGGGCAGGACAGGCATGGTGGGCTGGTGAACTTGGGGCCGCCAGGATCCATCCATGCCGTCAGGAGCAGTAAGGTTTGGCTAAAGGAGAGGAGGGGATTAAGAACATGACAGTGACAGTGTAATGCGGAGCCTTGTGTCCACTTCTTGATAGTCCTCTTGTCCTCTTGAAAAGTGATAAGAACTATCCAGAAGCCGGAGAGGAATGCTTTCCCCTCTAGCATTTCCTAGACTCTTCCCTGCCACCCTGTGGTGCTATCCTGGCCAACGTGGCTTCCCTCTAATTCCTAAAAGCATCTCACATGCTCTTTTCACTGTATACAATATGAGGTCGTGTCAATCCTTGCCTGTCTGACGTTCAAAGAAAGCACAGTACCTCCTCTTTGTTCTTTAAGTCTCAAAAGAACTTTGATGGGGAGCAATAAAATTCCAGCCTAGTAAAGATGCTAATGGCAGGGTTTTAAATACGTGGTGAAAGTCCTCTTCCCTTGAGAGGAGGATCTCTTCTTTCAATTAAAAAGAACAGATCCTCAAGGTCAAGTCACGTAGCTTCCTGCCTGGTGCCCAAGTGAGAGCTTCTATGGACTCCCACTCAGGTTTGAAGTCCTGTGGTATAAATGATTTCCTGTTGTGGAAGAGGACAGGCTGAGCAGAGGGCGTGGGGATAGTCAGACAGCTGTGCGTGCTCTCTGGAAGGTTCTATGGGGCTGCCAAATGCTTCCTCTGAAAGAGTGGAACAGAGCGTCTGGGAGAAATTTTGACCCCAGGCTGTGTAAAGCTTTTAAGTGCCTTAGTCAGAGCCAGAAATTCCTATTCATCAGAAAGAATTTTGGGGGCAAAAAAAAAAAAAGTTTGGGACTAAGGTTTTTTCAACTTGTGTGAACAGTACCAAAGTGAAATTTATAGTAAGTAAAGCTTAGTGAATCATAGCAGCATTTTTCACGATAGCCAAATGGTGTAAGCAACCGATGTGTCCATGGACAGATGCTTGGCTGAACAGCATATGGTGTAGATGGAATAGACAATGGAAGATTATTTGATCTTAAAAAGGAAGGGAATTCTGACACATGCTACAACATGGATGAGCCTCGAGGCCAGTATGCTAAGTGAAACAAGTCTGTCACAAAAAAGACAAATCCTGCGTGATTCCATAGAATGGTTATATTCAAAGAGACAGAAATAGAATGATGGTTGTTAGGGCCTGGGGGAGGAGAGGACGAGGAGTTACTGCAGGGCTTCAGTTTGGAAGGGTGAAAAAAATTCTGGAGATGGATGGTGGGGATGGTTGTACAACAATGTGAATGCACTTAATGCCAATGAACTGTGCAGTTAAACATGGTTAAAATGGTACATTTTATGTTATGTATATTTTACCTCCATAAAAAAAAAGCTTAGTGGGAAAGATAATGCGTTCTTTGCAAAAGTCTGCATTTCCTTTAAATCATATTTTCCATGAAAGCACTCACGAGAAGAAGATTCTATTATCTGAATAGGCTGGGAAACCCTTCCCAAAAAGCACGATAATCACAAAACAGTCTCTAGAAAAGACCTGCCTTGAAATTATTCACCTTTTTTTAACCCAGCATTTCATAAGTAAATTTGGCCCTAGAATACTTTTTTTCCCAAAGATCCTTAAACGCCCATTAGAGTTGATATTCTGCAAAATATCCTTCGGGAAAGCACATATGAAACCACCTTCCTATCTATAATGTGTCTAGGAAGTAATGGGTGGATGTCTTCACGGACTTTGGAAGCTCAGTTCTTTATAGATATACCTAGTGAACTTTGTGATAGCAGTGAGATTAATTAATGTGTTGCGCTTTGTTATTTCAATAACAAGTCCATACATAAAAAGTTTTCCAGGAGTCAGAAGGTCCTCTGATCTACTTACCTGAAAAACAAGTTGGATTTCGCTGATAATGGAGGTGCCATTGTCATGCCGGAGGTAGCTACCTGGATTGCAAATAAAAACCGACCAAGTGACTGCAACAGACACACAACTGGCTTTTCTTTCCTGCCAGGGAACTCCCTTCACCCTGCCTGGTGGGAGAGGTCTATCAGTTCTGCTTGGATGGAGAGGCTTCTGGAAGAAACTGTCTTGTTCTCATAGTTGTTGTCTCAGGCTTAGATTTCCCCTGTATTTCCAATCATGAAGAGTTGCAGAAAAAGAAATGTTTTCAAAGGGTGTCTCATGCTCAGAAATTAACAATTTGGGCAAATTATTTCTACTTTCTGGAAACAAGGAGCTTGGATTAGATTACAAAAGTTCCTACCAGCTTAAAAAAATCATTTTTTTTTTTCAAATAAAAGAGTGATTTTCCTTTCTCTTGGCAAGCTGACATTTTTGTCTTTACCTTATGAAGATTTCGAGGTCTAGACAGATTTTAAGTGTTTGCAATTTGCATACAGTGCTTATATTTCATACTCACAAAATACTTTTCTTAACAGTTCTGTTGTTCTTTGGTCACTTTTATTGCCAGGTTTTTGACAGGTTGTTCTTAGAAAAGTTGGAAGTTTCAAAGCTTCAGCTATTTCAGAGGCAAACGGAACATTTAAATGAAACAAAGCAAAGTTTTTTAAACATCAGTAAATAGTAACATTCAAGGACAATCAATAAAGAATTGAAATGGAGCATAAAACTTCCAAACCAAACATGCCACAAACTAAACATTGAAAAAGGAGAAAAACACAGCAGAAAGGAAGTACAAAATAGAAGAATAGAAACAAGACCAAATACCTTTTTTTTTTGAGTTGGAGTCTCACTCACACTCACGGCCACCCCAGTGTCGACCTGCTGGGCTCTGGCGATCCTTCCGCCTCAGTCTTCCAGGTAGCTGAACTTCAGGTGTGTGCTACCACGCCTGGCTAATTTTTTGATTTATTGTAGAGATAAGGTCTCACCAAGTTGCCCAGGCTTTTCTCGATCCCGTGGGCTCATGCAATCCCCTCACCTCTGCCTCCCAAAGTGCTGGGATTATAGGCTTGAGCCACCGTGCCTGGCCAAGACCGAATATCTTAATAATCAATAACATGCAAATGAGTCCAATGTGCTAGTTAAAACAGATGTGAAAACAGTAACACAAAATTCTGCCATGTGCTTTTACCTAAAACTTAAAGACCTAGGGTAATGGGTCCATTTTGCATGGCTATAAAGGAATACCTGGGACTGGGTAAAATTACGTAGAGAAGTTTATTTGGCTCACAGCTCTGCCTCAGCCTTTGGGAGGCCTCTGGGAACTTCCAATCATGGTGGAAGGGGGAGGGGAGAGGGCATATCACATGGCGTCTGTGGAGGCAAGAGAGAAAGGAGGAAGTGACAGCCTCTTTTAAACAATCGTTGGAACTAATAGAGAGAGAGCTTGCTCATTACCCCAAGAACTGCACCAAGCCATTGAGGAGGCATCTGCTCCCATGATCCAAACACCTTCCACTAGGCCCCACCTCCAACACTGGGGATCACATTTCAACATGAGATTCAGAGAGGACAAATATCCAGGCTCCATCACCTGGGAGGGTTAGAAGTAAAAGGGTAGAAGAAGAGGAAAGATACAAATCCTGCACCAAAGAAAGCTGGAAACAAGCTTTTAATTTCAGATAAAATAGACCTTAAGACAAAAGCATCTTTAGGAGTAAAGAGGTCTCCACATAATATTTTAAAAGCTTAAATGCCTAGAAGACGCCTCAACATAGTTATAAAAACATAAAGCAAAAATTGATAAGGCACCTGGAATTACCAGGGGAAATAGCCAAATTCAGTGCCAGAGTGGAAGACTTCAATTTTTAAAAATTTCAGTTAGAGAGGTGAAACAGACAAATATTAGGGTTGCATCTGGGATTAACTGATAGTGTATGCCATTTAACTTTTAAATGTGGTTGAGTGCCTATTCAGTGCTAGGCACTATTCTAGACTTTGGGTCCCTGACACATGTGATCTCATGGGTCAGACAGTCCGCGTCGTAGGGCTGATGGAGAAGGGTGGTTTAGTGGTCAAGTGTGCATGATTTGGACAGAGGTCTTGTTCACTCTTATCTCTAGTACATAGGTATTGCATGGTTTGGGTCAGTCATTTAATCTCAATTCTTCGCCTATAAAATGGATGCATTGTCTATCTCTAAGTGTTGGTGGATAATCTACATAAGGTTTTTGAAACTCTTGGTACAATGCCTGGTATAATTTCTCAACAATTGGTAGCACTTATCATTATCTGTAATTTTGCAAAAAGCTTTGAATCAACAGTTGCTGCTGAATCAGAAAAAATTTAAGAACACTCTGATTGACAAGTAATGGTACTTTGTGGATGAATATCGGAGGTATGGAACAATTTTCCCACAAATCTTAGCTTTCCAGTTTTTTATTCTTGTTAGCCAGCTTTGTAGTTTTGCATATCTGGGGCTGGTGGTTGGTGAACCTGAATGCTATGGTACTTTTAATAGTTGTGTGTTTAGAATTTCAGAATTAGAATCATGCATTGGGTCTCATTTGGCATGCTGGTCAAAATGGTCACTTTTCACCTGACATGTCTAAACATTCTAACAGGATATTTACATAAAACTCAAAATCTGAAGCCACTAAATTTTTAAAAAAATTTCTTTTATCAGTGTCTATCCAGTTATGAGGTGCCACTTTTTTAAGAGATCAGCACCAAATGTGACCGGGAATCAAAACAGAGACCCCAAGACATTTTCGTCATCTGTAATTCATTGAATACATCAACAAATATTTGCTAGATGCTTCTGAAATGTCAGGCTCTTTTTGATGACAGGAATGAAGAATATAATTATGAATAAACTGTGATTCCTATGCTGATGATCCTTGCTGTTTAAGGGGAGAATTAAGGCAGTTAGAAAAAATTACTTTCCCTAAGAGCAAGAACAAGGCAAGAATGTCTACTTTCACCACTTCTACTGAATGTTGTTCCTGAGATCCTAACCATTGTAATAAGATGGAAATTATAAAGATAAATAAAAGGCATACATTTTGGAGATGAATAATTAGAACTCTTTATTCTGAGACAAATAATAACTACTAGAAAAAATGAATTTTACCAATGTCATAAGGAACAGGGTCAATATACAAAAATCAATCATATTTGATTTATTAGCAACGAAGCATTGGAAAAGAAATTTTAAAGGCAACATCACTCACGATAACATCAAAAATTAAAAATAATTAGGGAGACATTTAACTAAAGATGTCCAAGTTCTCTACATTGAAAATTGCGTAGCATTGTGGAGACAAATTAAAGATAAGTAAATGACGGGATATACAATGTTCATTTATCAGAAGGCTCAGAATTCTTAACATGTCAATTCTCCCCAAATGGGACTACAGACATATAATCCCAAACAAAATCTCATTAGGCATTTATGCAGAAATTTACAAGCTGATTTAAAAACTCACATAAAAACTCAAGACACCTAGAAAGCCAAAACAACCTTGAAAAAAGAACAAAGTTGGAGAACTTTTGCTTTCTAACTTCTAGAGTTATAAAACTACAATAACTTGGAGACTGTGTTCTGTGCGTAAGAATGACAAACAGACACATGGAATAGAATAGAGCGTCCAGACATGGATACACATCTGTTGAGTCCATTGATTTTCAGCAAGTTGTCCAAGGAATGTGATGGGATATGAAAGTTAGAAAAGTTATTTTAATAAAATGGTGTTGAAACAACTAGACTACTGTCCAGGAAAACCTCATACCATGCACAAAAATCACCTTGATACAGACTATATACCAAAACCTAAAAACTAAGACTATAAAGCTTCTACAAGAAAACATAGAATATTTTGGTTATCTTGAAGTAGAGCAAAACTCATTAACCATAAAATACTTGATAAATGGGACTAAAACACAATTAAGAACTTCTCATCAAGAGGTATCATGAAGAACATGAATAGGTAAGTCACAGACTGGGAAAAGATGCTGAAGACTTATGCCTACCTCAAGTGGGTATGTGAATGCAGAATTTCTACAGAGTGTCTACAGCTCAACAATGCAAAGACAAAAGTCTCAATTTAAAACAAACACTGCACAAATGAAGACATAGACATGGCCAATAAGCACATAAAACATTCTCAAAATTATTAATCATCATGGGAGGTAAAAAAACCCCACAGGACACCACTGTACTGGCTGAAAGGGAAGAGACTGGCAACAATAAATACTGGACAGAATGTAGAGTAGTTGAAACTCGTACATAACACTCGTGTGTAACACAAGGTGTGAGTGTTACGCACACCTTGAAGGATCACCTGGATGTTTCTTATGAAGCTAAACACACACCTATTCTGTGACCCAGGATGATAAAAGAATAAGTAAGTTGAGGTATAGTCTTTCAATGCAATACCATTCAGCAATAAAAGAAAATGAATTACTAAAGTACACAGCAGCATAAATGGATCTCAGTAACGTCATGCTGTGTGAAAGAGACCAGATACAAAAGAACACGTATGGGATGATTCCATTTATATGATATCCACAAACAGAACAATGTAATTCATCGTGGAAGAAATCAGAACGGTGGTTGGGAACAGGGCATGGGGATTGATTGAAAAGAGGCATTAAAGAACTTTCTAGAATGATAAAAATGGTGAGGAAAAATGAGTGTGTACAGTTGTCAAAAGGCATTGGACTGCGCACTTAAATTTGTGCATCTAATAGCATAGAAATATAAAAGAAAGAACTCTATTACAAGGTAGCCATTTGCAACTGCACCAATTCTTGAATCACAACTCAAAACATCCTGCTCCCTGCAACATTCTCCATAATCTCATGACCTCTCCATCTTGATGCCTCCACCACTTTTTCTGTATCTAGCATCTCTTTTTGCCTTCACTTCCCTCTTATCCAGGTGGGAGTCCACAGCCCATTAGTGCTATCCGCCCCCTGCAGACACCCTCACATCTCTTGCCTTTTCCTTCCATTACACGTCAGCTGCAACTTAGACACCGCCTTTTCTGGGTCTGCCTGCACGCACTTGAGTCCTTCTGGACAAAAACCCCACCCACAGTTGGGTGAATTGATGTGACTTTTCACTCCTGGATAATCAATCTTACTCTAGCCTCATGATTTCCATCCTCAAATGGGAGGTCGGCCCTGCGAGTCTCCACGCTGCTAAGTCCATTCTTCAACTCACCTCAAGGCATGTTAATGCGTTCTCCAGCTTTTTAGCTGCACTAATTCCCCCTCATATTCCTCTCGGCTAATGACCTTGTCTCATATTAATTATAAACAAAAGACACCACCCCCCTTCCCAAAAAACCCGACCAAAAGAACCCAGTGTGCAACGCAGAACTACCCATTTGTCTCCACTACCGAGTCCCAACACCTGGTGGCACCACGCCCCAGCTTTCTGCCTTCCCTTCTGCTTTGGAAAGAGCTGCTCCTTCCTTTTCTCCCCAAGGACTGGCTTCCATCTGTGCTTCAGACCCCATCTCCCCTCTGCCTTGTTAGACCGTTTTCTTCTTGGTTAGCATTTCTGTCTTCACTCTCCACTGGGTTTGGCCAATACATATTCAGACACGCGTACACCATCCTTGTTATCCTAATTCTCTCCTGCCACTGACATGATTCTCTGCTGCCCTTCCTGCAAGTGCTATCAACACTCCTGCCGTCACTGCTGAGCAGACACATTGCGGTGTACTAACCCACAAGCTTTCTATTCCACCTGTAGTGAGAACGACAGCATCTCACACAGCTGGATCTCAGGGCTTTTGATGGCCTGCAGGCTGTATGCCACATGAATGAGAAAAAAATTACTGCTTCTGTAAACCACTGAGATTTGGGGGCCGACTGTTCCCCCCATTTAACCCAACCTAAGTCAATGACGGACTCACTTCCTTGAAGTCACTGTGACGGGTGCTCTCAACAACAGTGAGAATAATGTGTATCACTTCCCAGCAGGTTTGGCTTGGTAAGGTTCTCCAGGCTTGAGAAGTCAGGGCCTCTGGGCCCAAATGCAGCAAGGCAGAAAAGAAGAAGGAACAAAATGTGAAACAGATTAGATATTTATGATCTGGTAAAGAGAGAGAACGAGAAGACCACCATGCTTTGACTGTTGCCCAAATCCTTACTGCACTAAGCGTTTTCTTGGCTAGGCCATGCTGGGTAAGAGTCCTGAAGCCCTGTGTATCCGAGACCACTCAGCTCAGCCTCTGCTGGGCCCCCCACAAGTGAGATGAAAAAGCGCTGTGTACGTACTTCCATGGTGTGGCCCAGACAGGTCTTGAAGGAGGAGTCCACACTGTCTCCCTGCCTGCTGGTGGTCCCTGGTGTGTCTCAGCGTGGGATTCAGAGCTATTTCCCAAGGACATGCCCTGTGTCATTATTGGTTTATTGCTAAATCCACATGGTCAGGAAGTTCTTGGGAGAGTGGCCTAAAATACAGTAGGAAATAATGCTAAGCTCCAACTTCTGCTTCAGGAAGTGTTTATTGAACCTGCTCTATTTCTGGTGATAAACAAACATAATCTTCTTACAACCACCAGGTATGGAAAATGTTCTTTTTCTCCATTACACAGATGGAGGCATAGGCGCAGAGAGTATAAGGATCTTGCCCATGGGCGAGTTGGTAAGTTGGGAACATGAGATTTACAAATATTTGGATCCCATGTCTCTCCCCGTCCCCTTTGTTCACCCCTCGCCCCATTTTCCTCTCTCTCTCTCTCTCCCTCCCTCTCTCTTCCCTTTTACATGGTGTTAGTGACAATGTGCATACCACTGGTAATCTCTGATACGTCCTTCTCTAAGTTTCATCACGAAGATCCTTTTCTTTGAAAGCTCTTCCTACTGGCTTGGTATTAAAGGACATTTTTCAGTCTCTTGGAAACTTCCTCTGTGACAAAAATCACCAGAGTGATGGAAGAGCCCTGATGGGCAAGCCTTGGAGATCGAATCAGCAAGATCTTTCCCAGCTCCCATGAGTGACTCTGGTACAAGCTGTGCCGGCAAAGCCAAACCTCCAGCCGAGGTGGGACAGCAGAGATGTGCGGAGCTCGACTGGAGCTCCGGGCCTGATCAGCCTCCCCAGGGGAGGTGCCTCAGACACCCAGGGCATTGCCTGGAGCCCAGCTGAACGCAGCAGGTGTCCGGAGCAGGAAGGCCCCGCTGCAGGGCTCCTCTCCCTGGAATGAGGCCCAGAAATAATCGTGAGCTCCCCGAGTTGGAGAGCGCACCGTGATTAGTGGGGCAGGCTGGGGCGCCTGCAAGCACCCAGATCTCAGCTGGTGCCACCCACCTGTCGTCTCTGCCTGCTGTGGCCACGCCTGTTCCCAGCTGATCTCCTGGGGTTCTGCCGGGTATCTCAGGGCCTGCGGGAGCCCTGGCCTTGGGGAGGCTCCTGGTGGGAATCTGACTGTCATGCCGAGTTCTGTTGCTTTGTACAGAAACTGTGCCTTCCCCTCCTCCTCCATGGTTTCTTTGCTCTCGGTGGATGTTGGCAGGAAAGGGCTGGATCTCCAGGCCCCGGCTGAGGGAGGAGGCAGGTGCTGTGCTGTGAAAATGGGTCTTTAATTCAGGCCTGGCCACTTCCTGATTCTCAGAGCTGCTATCTGATTCTCATGCCCTATTCATAGACTCTGGAAAACTGGCCTTTGAGTCGGCTATTCGTGTGTTTATTTTTTATCTCATGCTACAAGTGCTGATACAGCACCCTGCTACTTCCGACGCTTCTCAAACACCAGTGGCCCTTCCCCATGCCCAAGTGAAAAGGGACTTGAGTGTGGGCCTCTGCATCCTGAGGGGCACGGAAGGAAGCTGGGGAACTCTTGGTGGGGGAGGGATGCTGCTCACATGAGAAGAGAGTGTCTTACTTCCCAGGGCTTCTGCTGGAGTGGGCGCAGACAAGCCCACCGTCTGCCCACCTCAGTGACCTCTTCCTGCCAGGGCTGGCTCACCCGATGTGGCGCAGAGTTAAGCCGGCATCACACCACTGGATACCACGAGGACGTACAGGTGGGTGGGGTGCCTGGATCACCCTCCCTCTGCTGGGGGTTGGCTTTCTTGAGTCCCTCTCCGGCTTCCTCTCACCCACCCGTCCTTACAGCACCATTCTCCATCTGGACTGCTTTCCTCTTTGGCAAGCACTCTTCCCAAGCCCCTGTGGAAGTCATCCTCATGGGAGACGTGCCAGCAACATTGCCCAAGACTGATGGCCAAACCTGGAGTCACTCCCATGTGACCTGTTATTTTCTGGAAAGTTCTACCTCACTTAAGCCAGCACGTCCAGTGACTGGGATTTACTTACGTGGAACTCACTTCCCTGTTCCCGGATTTTCATTGTTGGTTATTGTGGTTTTGTTCTTGATGCACTGAGCGTTTCATCCTAGACTCTTCCTTGTTGGCCCAAATCCACTGTTGACCAGATCTCTGAATGGGTCAGGCACTGGGCTCTATGTGAGCCGTTCGGGTGTGAGAACCATGGTGGGGGGCTGGGTCTGATCCTCGGGGATCTAGTGGAGTGGAAGGAGAACTGACTCTGGAGTGAAACACTGGGGCTTGGGTTCAAATTCTGCCTCTCACTCATGCGCAGGGCCTACCTTTTCAGATGGAGGTGGGGCTTCTAGTGCGTGTGGGGTTCCCATGAATGGTTGTCTACAAATAAACCATAACACTGTAGAAACCATGATACGTGATAAAAAACAGTGAGGAAGAAGAAAGAGAAGAGTTATGATGAGAACAGAAAAGAAGAGAACAGGGATAAGATGGCTTTCTCTTCCGGGCAGGAGGGAAGTGGCCTCAGGCAGGTGAGGTGAATCTATTCCTTTCCTCTCTCTGGCTGAGCAGAGGCCACAGAGCAAACATTTACTGACCACTACTGCATGCTACCGCGGATACAAGCAAGAGTAAGGTCTGGCTTCTGTGCCATGTGACGAACAGAGGCAGGGATAACAGACAGTGGAAACCGATGATGGAGCAGGGACCCTTCTCAGGTGTGGCTGTGTGGGGCGAGTCAGAGGCCATGGTTCTGAGCAGCTGGCTGTATTTCAGCCGAGCTTTGAAGGATCTCAGCAGGCGAAGTGTAGAAAGGGAGTCCTGGGTGGAGCAGATGGCCTGGGCAAACACCCTGAGACCTAAAGATGGTGGTGAGTCCAGGGTGCGGAGATTTGCCTTGTGTGGCAAAGATGGGCTGTGAGGGTGAGGCAGGGGGAGGGGAGGCTGGAAGGTGGCTGGGCCCAGATGGGCCTGGTGCCGAGGCCAGGTGGGCGTGCTGGAGCCTGAGTCCTCCTCACTGCCCAAGAGTCTCCCCATTTGCACGGCTTGGAGTTCTGGGGGAGACGTCCCCCTCTGTCAACCACCCTGCCATTTTCCTCCTCCTTTACAATATGTGTCTGAGCTGTGGGGTCAGCGCCCCTCTCCAGACCCAGGCCCACACTTGCAGAGCCCAGGGTGAGGGTACGCATGGGGGCTTGTGCGCTAGGTGGTGTCATATTTAAAAGCTGTAAACTGGCTTAAAAGATTAAATCAAGATGTCCTATATGCCTCACTTGACAGGTGTGCCTTCATCATCACCTTGAAGGTCAGGCTTTGACTGGTAATTTTCAGACTCTCCAGACAACTGGTTTTCCCCCTGTCCCCAGCCTGCCTGCCTCCCTCCCTTGGCCTCCCCAGTCCAACTCTACCTATTCCCTGAACATGTGGGTGGCCAAGTTGTGCCCGCTGTCCCAGGATCACCCCCAGGGTACCTAGGGATGACAGATCGGGGCCAGGGGATGGACACGTCAGGAGCACAGGTCTCCTTTTGGCAATGAGCTGGGTCATTAATGGGACCCTTGGTACATGGGGCACAGTGTAAAAAGGAAGTGACACGGGCTCTGAGTGGTCACTGTCCTTAGGCACAAAGCACTTCTCACATGGCAGGGAGAGGCATAGCCACAGGCAGGCCAGAGCAGGGCCCTCTGAAGAGCAGGCCCAGGGCATGGCCACCTCTGGCCTGTGCCCCTGGAGGGAGCTGTGATGGGGCCTTTTGCCTTCGATGAGTCCTACTTTCAGGGTTTCTGAGCTGAGTTGGTGGAAGCCTCAGACCTCGTCAGCAGGAAGACTTTTTGTCACCTCCATCTCCCAGGGCATCTTTTAAGGGAATGTACTCTATCCCTTGGTGGACAAGAGTCTCAAGATGAGACCATATTTTGTCATGCCACAAGCATATCAAGAAAATGTCAGGGGCTTACCAAGAGAGGATTACTCAAGGGTATTCTCTATTAGGAAACACTGGTCCAAAGAGTTACATGAAAATGACAAGCACGAAACAGACCAGTGCCCTCCCGTAGTCTGATATGCTCCTCTTTTTCCTGGCATTCCAGCTATGCCAATGCTGGGTAAGGAGTGGGCGTGTCCTGGAGCATGACACAACTTGCTCAGACATGCGTGAGGCTCAGAGGAAACAAATGGAAGGGGTCATTGTGCCCCCAGACAGGATTTGCCACCAGAAAGAAGGATTAAAAAAAAGCCAAAACCTACGTGTTAGCTCATGCCATAACACCCATCAATGTCAGAGCTGGAAGGGAGCTTAGCATTTCACAGCTGGGAAATGGACCTGTTAGAAGTGACAGAGAGGGGAGCTGACCCTTGGGTCCTTCTTCTCTGAGACTGGGGCCCTTTCCATGACTTCATCACAACCCCATGTTTGGTTCCCAAATTCCCTAGACCAGCTCAGCGGGGCTGCTGCCTGTTCCTAACAAAGGCTGGTGAGATTTTTACTAGGAAAGAGACAGTATTTATTTTTTTTTCCCTCTGAACAAGCTCCCAATCTTTGCTCACAGACCCACATTGAAGCCCGCCCATTGAGCCCCCAGGCAAGGGGCTTCAGTGCTTCCTTGGGGGCTGTGGCTTCACTGGCACCCAGAATGGCCATGGGGGCATGTGACACATTCACAAGGCAGCCAGCACCCAGATTCTTGTCTAATCCCAGTTCCTACTTCCTCATGGGATTCTCGGAATAATGGTGATAATGAGATAGGGATAATGAATAGGGCAAGCATAATACACCGAAAACACTGATAGAGATCACAACTAGAAAATTACAGTTGCCTGATGTCTAGGACTATTAACTATTCTGGTCTGGTTACTCACCTGGAGACAGACAACAGCCAAGAATCGCACGCATGGGAAACTCGACTCAAGAGACCATCTGTTGCTATCCATGGTTCACCATCCTTTGGGCTCACCCCTCTCTGGGTCTTCTGTTTCCCTTCTCCTCTGCTTACGTGCTAAGTCTACCAACACCTCTGCGGGTGTCCCTTATGGAGAGTTAAACCTGCATCAGGGTTCATGGGAGCTTCCAAGCCACCAAGGAAGCATCTGGTCCACTGAGAGAATGATGACCGCATCCACGTGCTGGGCAGACCCCAAAAGAGAGCCGCTCTTTTGTCCTTCCCTGCACGCCCTGGGCCTGGGATTCTGGGCAGGAGGTGGCAGGGGTTCACAAGTTCTATTTTATCTGCTCCTTCTGGCATAGTGAGCCTGGGACCAGGAGCCCTTGTCCAGGTACCCAAGGAGCCAGACCATCAGATGGGTGACAACTAAGATGATAATTATACTGACTTCCCACCTTCTGGTTCTTCTCTTTCTCTGCAGCTTGTTTGTACTCCGCAGTTTGGTTTGGAATCACAGAATTTCCCAAGATTCTTGTAGTCAGATAGGAGAACAGATTTCTGTTCATTGGGTATTTCCATCCTCAAAGCTCTGTACTGTGACTGTAAGAGTAAAAACAGAGAGGCAAGCCATCTCCGTGTGTTTTCTCAAATGACAGGCCTGAAAGTCCCGTAGGCTGTTGTGTTGTATCCCACTCCACGACATCCCCCTCTCTCCGTGTCCAAGTCTCTAGAGACCAAACCTTCTCACTGCTGTAATCAATTCTGTGTTGGTGAGGCCCTGTCAGCGAGATGGCCTTTCCTCTGCCCCCATCCCTGTAAAGTGTCCAAGGATCATTCTGGCTGGTACCTAGCTAGGAAAGCCTAGCCTCTTCTCTCTATGGCTGTCAGAAGATTCTAGAATCACTTGAATTCAAGGGGCTTGGGTTCAAGTCTTGGGTAGAACTTGCATTGTTAGCTTCATTTTGGCACATTTGATGAGGATTGGGTAAATTAAGACAGTCATATCTCTCTACTAATCTAACAAGTGCCTGAGAGCTCTTTCAGGATAATATGTACTTCTTGCAATCAGAGCTGTCACAGGAATCCTGGAGACTACTGGTCAAGGCAAAATCACCTCCCTAGGAAGAGACATTTTGAAAAGGACACAGATTTATAAAGTTGCTAATATGAGGAGAGACCCCCCCCCCAAAACATGGAATTACTTTTTTTTTTAGAGGATGGGCCCCTTGTAGTCCAGGCTTCCCCCACTAGATAAGTGTTCTAGAAACCCATCAGCATCAGTGTATGGGCTAGTGTTGTTGTGAGAGGCTTGGTTTGACCTTACCAGTCATGTGACTTTGTGTGATTGACTTACCCTCTCTGAGCTCAGCCATCTTCTTCACTTATAAAACTTGAGACTGTACCTATCTCACAGGGATTTTTTGAAAGGTAAATGAGACTTATATGGAGTGCCTAGGCTAGGACTTGGCACATGTGAGGGGGGACTAAGAAAAAAATGGAATTTATTGTGCATTTATTCTTACATGTTTAATTTTGGTCACCTTCAATGTACTCTTTGTTTGATGCAATACACCTATCGAGACACTTATTCCACTGCTCGAAAGTTTTTGAGCTCATCAATTTTTATGCCTTTTAGTGCTTTTGCTGTTTTTTGTTTCACCTCTCCCACAAGGGTAAAATGTTTCCCTTTGAGGACCTTTGTCATCTAGAAAAACAAAAAAGTCCCTTGGGGTGAGATCAGGTGAATAGGAAGGGTGGGACATAGGGGTCATGTCATTTTTGGTCAAAAACTGCTGAGCACTCAGCGTGATGCGGGTAGGTGGGCTTGTAAATCACCCATGAATAAATGGGCAAATGTGTTGAGAGAATCTTCCAAAAAAAAAAAAAAAATTCACTGAAGCTGAATGAGCCTCTCACAACAACACTAGCCCATACACTGATGCTGATGGGTTTCTAGAACACTTATATAGTGGGGAAAGCCTGAACTACAAGGGGCCCATCCTTCAAAAAAAAAAAAATAAAAGGTAATTTCATGTTTTTTGTTGGGGGGTTCTCTCCTCATATTAGCAACTTTATAAATCTGTGTCCTTTTCAAAATGTCTCTTCCTTGGGAGGTGATTTTGCCTTGACCAGTAGTCTGGAGGATTCCTGTGGCAGCACTGATGGCAAGAAGTATATATTCTCCTGAAAGAGCTCTGGGCACTTGATAGATCAGTAGAGAGACGTGACTGTCTTAATTTACCCAGTCCTTATAAAATGTGCCAAAATAAAGCTAACAATACAAGCAATTCTCTTAAAATTCTCAAGGAGACTCGCTCAGTATGCTGAAAGGGAACTGCATCACTGTAGCTTTTCAGCTAAAGTTCATGCTTCGTGCATAGCTAAAATCTCAAATCCACAAATGCCAAGCATCAACTGACCTTCAAGGCTCTGGAGAGATGAGCAGGCCTCTTTCAAACGTGTGACAAAGGACAGAGGGAAAGGCCCCATCAGCAGAGGACAGCATCTACCAGGCATGGGTAAGACCCATGAGTGATTCGTGCAGTCAGAAGACCATGGAGGTCAGTCCAGTTTCTGCTTCCTTTTCTTGAGTGCTTGGAAAAACTGAATTTGCTCTAGAGAACAGGTCTGGGGTGCAGCTTGCTCTCTGTTCCTATACTCCTCCTGGGGGCTCTATGCCTAAGGATGTAACTAGGGGTTTATAGACCTCTCTTTGCAGAAGAAAGGGGTTCCTACCCTTTTAAAAGAAAAACAAAGACAATAACAGCATCAGCCATACTGAGTTCCTGTGGAGAGTTCCAGTACAAAGACAAATTTAGAACAGGAACAGCAGGTGATCTTCCTGTAGCCTTTTGTACCTTAAATTGACTTCTCAGAGGCTGTTGTAATAAAACCAGGAAGTCAGTCCCAAAAGAGCTGAAGAAAGCTCTCAAGTTTTCATATAAGTTATTTTAAATATCTCAGTATTTAAGCTTGCATTTTAAATTCTTGCTCTGGGGAGTGGTGAAGCTTAGGAGGGAAGGCAACAAGCTCAGATTAAATTTTTGCAGTGTTGGCTCACGGGATTATCTATAAGACACGGGATGTTCTTTAAGCCTCTTTGACGCTAGAGTTAATCAGTGACCAGCACAGTACCAGACGTATGGCAGAGTCTCATTACCATTGATAAATAAATGGATGGGTGACTATTTCTTGGAGGAGAAGCTTCTTTGGAGCCCCTTCTTAAAACATAGAGTGGGATGGAGACAAGGTTGAGAACCTGGGGAGAAGTCCAAGATTCTTGGTGACAACATTTGCACACACAGCTCTGTAGAAGGGCCAAACCAGACATTCAAGCCACGCTCCCTTGCCATTCACTGAAATCTGGTTCTGTTACTGCTGTCATTCATTCTGTTATTCTGTTACTACTGTCATTCGTTCTGTTACTACTGTCATTCATTCATTATCCAGCAAACATTTCTTGAATAAATATTGTGTTGACCATACGCAGGCAGTGTTTTTCATTGAATACAACAGACATACATCTCTCTTCTTCTGTGAAACTTTTGTACCAGTGAATGTAATGCTCGATGTTCTAACAGATAAACTCAGAAATCTCACTGGGCAAGCACAATAGAAATTTATTTCTTGTTTCTTTAAAATCCAAGGAGGCAGCAAGTGTGGGGAAGGGAAATGTTCAGCTCATTGTAGTCATTTAGGGACTTGAGTTGTTTAAGCCCTGCCACCTTCAATGTGTGGCTTCCAAGGTTACCCTGGGCATTGACATCAGCTGTCAGACAGTAGAAGAGAGAGACCGGGAGCCTGGACATTGTACATATTGCTTTCACTTATATCGCATTCGTCGAAACTCAACCATATGGCCTCATCCATATATGAGGGAGCTGAGAAATGTAGTTCTTGGCTGGGCAGTGGCTTCCCAGCAGAAACTCTTCATCAGAGAAGGAAAGCATAAATATTTGGTGGGCAGGTAGACACCACTACCACGCTGATATTCTACTGGGTTCAGGAAGACAGATAATAAACATGTAAGTGAGTACATTGTGTAGTATTTCAGATGATTATAAGAAAAAATGAATCAGGGAAGAGATTAACGATGCAAATAGTTGTGCAAATAATTCTCCCCAATGGTTACTTATTGGCTGTATTGTCTACAGAGCACATGTGAGTTGGTCCTTTGAGTAAGTGAAGAAGTAAAGACTCTCTTTCCTGAATTGTGTGAAAGCAACGCAGATTGGAGAGATCTTCCTTTGTGTCCAGCTAGCCACCAAGCTCACACAGTCACTGCTACAAGTGAAACGAGGTCACAGAGTTTAAGAAGTAGAGAGGCACTATCAAAAAACAGAAGGATGGTACATACAGATTGAAGGGGGTGTGAATTTGCTTCTGGGTCTTTTCTGTTCCTTGAACTCTTGTGTGTTTTCCTTGAAGATCCAGACTGAAGTTCACATACTTTTAGTTTTGACTCTGTGTTCATTTGTGTGTCTTCTTCCTGATTCTAAGAGGGTTTAGTTCCCAGTTGTGTGTGGAAAACCAAGAACTGATTTTTCCTCAATAGTAATAGAATAATGTGAACTTTATGCTGAGTCATGCTAGCTGTTTACCTAACAGAAGGTTAGTTAGAAGGGTACTGGGAAAGGAAGTTAAATTATGCTAAGGATATGTGAAATTATGGAAGTTTTGTGTTTCGTAAAAGGCAAATGCTTGGGTATTTCTGAAAGCATAATTCATCCCTTGCATGTGGACTCATCCAGCAAGCATTTATGAAACTTCTTCAAGATGAGATCGTGTGCTAGGCACCAGTGATACAGTGGTAAACACAGTTCTGCTCCTGATCTCAGGGACTCACTGTCCAGACACAAGAGAAAGGCACTGCCCCAATCAGAAGGCTGGATTTCAGCCAGACTAAGAAGGCCACGGGTGCTCTGATAACAATCCTGGTTTTATGAGTGAAGCACCACCACCCAAAACATGATTTCTCTGCTGGGGAGTGGGAGACACATGTGGACACTGGCACTCACTCACTGTGCAACAGTTGGCAAGTCAAGCTCTCTGACTCTCACTTTCTTTGTATGAAAAGGGAAGATAATAACTACTTCCCTGCTTCCCTCACAGGGCCATTATAAGGATCACACAAAATCAAGGTATGTGAAAGAAATGCTATTTGGGTGTCAAGAGCTATTATTAGGACTCGTTAATAATATAGATGTCTGGGAGGACAAGGGAGGACTTGGGTGTTGGGCAGTGATGTTCTGAGGATATGGAAAACTCTTTTATCCAGGGTGGAGTGTATGGGGGAGTGAAATCAGTATCAGTATAAAGAAAAGTCTAAACAATAGACTCGATTGAAAGAAAAATTATTTTTATAATTTTCAAGAAACGTTGCCGTAAGTGAAGAAATGAACAGGAGATGCCCTGAGTTACAGACAAAAATGTATACCTGGTTGTAAGAAGG
>CAUYQG010074045.1:0-22315 GCA_963574415.1 Tarsius wallacei
TTGTTTGTTTTATTTTGCTTTGTTGATACTCCAGTTTGTTTTGGTGTGTGTGTGTTTGTCTGTGTGTTCTACTGTTTTTTGCTTTGGTTTCTGCTTTCATTGTTCTGTGTTTTATTCATTTTTAATTTTTTAAAATTTTTATCTGTATTATTTCATTCTATTTTTTCTCTGTCCCCCTCATACTATTCCTGTATCTTGGACTCAGTGGGTACACACTCATACACATTGCATCATCATATAGGGTGGTGGTGGGGAGTGGATCTCAGGGAAACCATACCACAATCAGTGAACATTGTGATTTTCAAGTAATTTCTGATTCCCAGCTCTCCATCTTCCACCTTATTCTACTCTCAAAACTACAAGACACAGAAAAGCTTCCCACCTACAGTCCTGTTTCAAAATAGATCAAATCCAGATCCCTGATCAGGGAAGAACAGAGGGCTGAGCAAACACTGGAAGTGAAAGTCTCTTCCACTGCTACTGAATAACAGCACTAAAGAGAAAAAAGAGAGATCTTTCACAAATGAGAAAAAACTAATGGAAGACCACAGTAATTTCCACTGTAACAAAGAGAAAATGCCTGAAAAATCATACCTCAGAGACCAAACAAAGGAAATCACCAACGACTAGCCCCAGAATATGACAGGGATTAGGGAAGGGATGAAAAGAGTGAATAAGACTCAAGAAAGACAAGACACAACACTGAAAGAACTTGTAACAGATTTTAGACATAAAAAAAATTTCACCCAGGAAATAAATAACAAGATGACAAGTGTGGAAAAAAGAATTAATCAAGTGGAAGAAAGAATCTTAGAACTTGAAGACCAGAACATGGAATTAACCTGATCTGTAAAAACCATAGAAAGAAAACTCAGAAAGAAAGAACAAAATCTACAAGCGATGTGCAATTATATCAAGAGGTCAAACCTACACCTGACTGGTATCCCAGAAGAAGAAAGGGAAATGGAGAACACCTTGGAGAAAATATTCCAAGAGGTTATCCAAGAAAACTTTCCCCATCTCAGCAGCCAAACACAAGAAACACAGAGAATCCCCACAAGACATCAAATAAGAAGATGAAACCCTCGACACACAGTAATTTACCTACACAAAGTAGGCACAAAAGAAAAAATCCTAAAGGTAGCAAGAGAGAAAGGTCAGACTACCATGGAAGACCAATCAGGATAGCCACAGACCTATCAGCAGAAACACTACAAGCTAGAACAGACAGGAGTCCGATATTCAAAGTCCTCAAAGATGAAAAATTTCAACCAAGAATGTCTTACTCTGCCAAGCTCAGCTTCATCAGTAATGGAGATTTAAAATCCTTCACAGACATCCATCCCTAAGAGCTTATGCAGCTTCAAGATCAGTTCTACAGGAGATGTTAAAAAAGGTATTAAGCACAGAAGAAAGAAAAAAGAGAATGACCACACACTTCCCAAGAGAAAAGCAGAATACAGAATCAACAGAATACTTTGCAACAGCAAACTTGAAAACACACACATATATCAACTCCAAAGCTAAAAGAAAACAAACAAACAAAAAACTTTATAAAAGTCTCATGATGGGGTTAAATGATCACATTTCAATAATCAGCCTGAATGTGAATGGACTAAATGCACCACTGAAAAGACAGAATGGCAAACTGGATAAAAAACCATGACCCAATTATTTACTGCATCCAGGAAACTCATCTCACCACAGAGGATGCACACAGACTCACAATTAGAGTATGGGAAATGAATTTCCAGGCAGATAGATCACAAAAGATGGCAGGAGTCATGATCTTTATATCAGAAAAACAGCATTTAAGTTATCCAAAATTTAAAAAGTTATGAAAGGATATCTACACAATGATAAAAGTTTCAATCCATCAACAAGAAACAGTCATCCTAAACATACATGTATTAAACAGAGAAGTACCAGCATTTATAAAATAACTACTAAGTAAACAAAAAAAAGAGATATTGACTCTAACACTATTATAGCTGGGGACTTCAATATACCACTAACAACCCTCAACAGATCATCGAACAAAAAAAATCAACAGAGAGATTCAGAACCACAACTTGATGCTAGGCCAAATGGACTTAATAGATATCTACAAAATACGCCACCCAACAACCACAGACTATGCATTCTACTCACCACTACATAGAAGGTACTACAAGATGAATCATATCCTCGGCCATTAATCAGGCATAAACAAATTCCATAAGGTTGAAATATTGCCATGCACCTTCTCAGACCACAGTGGAATACAAAAATATCAACACCAACAAAATTTCCCCAAAACCCACAAAGACACGGACAATAAACACCATGATGCTGAATGACTACTGAATCAACACCAAAATCAAAACAGAAATAGAAAGATTTCTGGAAACAAATGAGAATAAAAAAACAACTTATCCAAACCTCTGGGATGCCAAGAAATCAGCTATAAGAGGAAAATTTATATCTCTACACACACACATCAAGAAAATGGAAAGCTCACAAGTTAACAGTCTAACAAATCACCTAAGAGAGCTGGAAAGATAAGACCACCAAAATCCTAATTTTAGCAGAAGAATCTAGACCACCAAAGTAACAGTCCAAATATGGAACACAGAAGATAAAAATATCATAAAAACATCAACAAAACAAAAAGCTGGTTCTTTGAAAGAATTCACAAAATTGATGGATCCCTAGCCAGAATGACCAAGAAAAAGAGAAAAAAAGTCCAAATAAAAACAATCAGAAATACAAAAGATCACAACCCATCCTGAAGAAATACAAAAGATTATCAGAAATTACTGTGCATACCTGTATGGAAACAAACTTGAAAACCTAAATGAAATGGAGGATTTTCTAACATCACACAGCCTCCCAAGGTTGGAACAAGAAGAGACTGAGACACTAAATAGACCAATAACAACACAAGAAAATGACTCCATCATGAGAAAACTCACTACAAAAAAAGCCCTGGACTGGATGGCTTTACACCAGAATTCTACAAAACGTACAAGAAGCTGACACCAATCTTACTGAAAGTATTCCAGGCAGTGAGAAAGATGAAATTCTCCCCAAATCACTTTACAAAGCAAACATCACACGGATACCCAAACCCGGTAATGACCCAACAAAAAAAGAGAACCACAGGTCAATATCTCTAATGAAAATAGTTGCAAAAATGCCTAACAAGATTCTAGCAAATCAGATTCAAAAACACATCTCAAAAATCATCCACCATGACCAAGTAGGCTTCATCCCCAGGATGCAGGGCTGGTTCAACATTCACAAGACCATAAATGTAATTAAAAACATCAACAGGTGTAAAAAGAAGACACACAATTATATCATTAGATGCAGAAAAAGCTCTTGAGAAAATCCAGTATCCTTTCTTGATAAAAAAAACCCTCAAACAACTAGGTATAGAAGGAACAAACCTCAAAAAAGTAAGTGCCATCTACTATAAACCCACAGTCAGCATATTGCTAAATGGACAGAAAAAGGAAACATTTCCTCTGAAAACTCAAACAAAACAAGACTGCCCACTCTTACCCCTCTTGTTCAACATTGTATTGAAAGTCCTAGCGAGAGCAATTAGACAAGAGAAAGACATCAGGTATATCCAAACAGGAAAAGAAAAAGTCAAGTTATCCCTCTTTGCTGATAATATGATCCTATTCCTCGAAAATTCAACAGAATCTGTCAAAAACCTATTTGCACTGATAAAGGACTTCAGCAAAGTCTCAGGGTACAAAATAAATGTGCAAAAGACAACCGCATTTTTATACACCAACAAGTAGGCAGAGAACCAAATAAAAAACACAATCCCATTCACAATAGCCACACACATACACAAAAGAAATAAATACCTTGACATCTTCCTAACCAGAGTAGTGAAAGATCTTAATAATGAAAATTACCAAAGAAATCCAAGAAAACACAAACAAATGGAAAAATATTCCATGCTCATGGATAGGAAGAATCAACATTGTAAAGATGTCCATCCTACCAAAGGCAATCTACACATTCAACGCAATACCCATTAAATTACCAACATCATTCTTCTCAGGCCTGGAAATGACAATACAGAAATTAATACAGAAACATAAACAACCACATATAGCCAAAATAATCCTTAGCAAAAGAAACAAAGCAGGAGGTATCACACTTCCAGACTTCAAACTTTACTATAAGGCTACATAAACAAACAGCCTGTTATTGGTACAAGAACAGGCATACAGACCAATGGAACAGGATAGAGATTCCAGAAACAAAGTCTCAATTTCTCAACCAGCTTATCTTTGGCAAAGCATTCAAGAACAAACACTGGGGAATGGAGAACCTATTCAGTAAATGTTGCTTGGAAAACTGACTGATCACATGCAGAAGACTGAAACAGGACCCCTACCTATCACCATACACAAAAATCAACTCTAAATGGATCAAAGATGAAAACATAAAACCTCAAAGTATAAGAACCTTAGAAAATTCAGGAAACACTCTTATGGAAACTTGAACTGGCAACCAATTCCTGTTCAAAACCCCAAGTACCCATGACATTAGAGATAAGATAGACAAGCGGGACCTTATCAAACTGGAAAGCTTCTGCAAAGCAAAAGAAACCGTCAAGAGAGTGGGGAAACAACCTACTCAATGGAAAATAAATATTTGCCAAATATATATCTGACAAAGGCCTAACATCTAGGACCTACAAGGAACTCAAACATGATGAAAGAAAAAAACAAACAGCCCCATTAAAAAGTGGGCTAAAGATATGCGTAGACACTTCTCAAAAGAAGAGGAGATACAGGCAGCCAACAGACACACCACGAAAGAGCTCAGCCTCACTAATTATCAGAGAAATGCAAATCAAAACCACACTGAGATATCACCTAACCCCAGTAAGAATGGCCATCATCAGTAAAACAAACAACTACAGATGCTGGTGTGGATGTGGAGAGAAAGGAAAGTTTCTACACACGGGTGGCAATGCAAATTAGTGCAACCTCTTTGGAAAACAGTGTTTGATTTCTGAAAGAACTAGAAATTGACCTTCCATATGACCTAGCAATCTCCCTATTAGGAATGTGCCCAGATGAATTCAAATCATTCTACAAAAAAGTTACATGCACACGCATTTTTATTGCAACACTATTCACAATGGAAAAAACATGGAACCAACCATGCTGCCCATTGAGATTGGACTGAATAAAAAAAATTTGGTACACATACACAATGGAATATTAAGCAGCCATAAAGAAAGACAAACATGGATTTTGCAGCAACTGGGATGGATTTAGAGTCTGTCATACTCAGCGATCTATCACAGAAACAAAGAACAGAGTACCGCCATATGTTTTCACTTATAAGTGGACCTTGAACAATTATCATAATACCATAAGGAAGGTATTGGCAGTAGTGGGAAACTGCCAGGGAAGGAGGGCACACCTCATCAACAAGGGTACCTGCATAATGAGCATTTGTATACCTAACCCTGAATTGCACCCCACATCTTTAATATAAAAAAAAATTTAAAAAAGAAGAAAAGAAATGCTACAATTAAACTATACTGTGAATGAGAAAGATGACATAGATGAAAGTTATTTTAAAATGAAATAACATAATACTTTAAAACAATTGATTGAAATATAGATTGAATGAATAATTTTCTAGGAACAAAGTGAATTGCTAAATTTTAATTATAAAGAAATAGTAAATTAAAATATACTAATATTAAATAAATTAAAAACATGATAAAAGATTTGTTCTTAAAAAAGGTAACAGGACTGTACAGATTTTAAGGAATGATAAATTTCTATGCTTTATAAGTTATCTCAAAGCATAGAGAGAGATACAAAATAAAAAGAAAATATAACAGTAGTAATTTTTAACTCATTCAGTAAGGTTAGCATTATACCAATAGCTCAGCCATACAAGAAAACACTGAAAGAAAAGCACAGGTTGAAACTCATTTATAAAAGTAGGCGAAAAGTTCTAAATAATTAGTAAATAGACTACAAAGGCATTAAAAGTATAAAACATAAAAAAGTAGAATTTATTCCAAGAATGAAATAATTATTTAACATTAAAAACATTCTAAGTGTAATTCCACAGAAAAACTCTAAATATAGTTTCCCATAGTCTAAGTGCCATCCCCTAGATTCATTAGCACATTAAAGAGAAACAACCTAGTTGCCTTAGTTAATGCAACTATTACTAAACAAAATCTAAACCCAAGGCTGATTTTTTAAAAATATAAATATTTTAGCAAACAAAGAAAGAAGAATACATTTTCTTAGCTTGAAAAGGTTATTTGTTATAAATCTATAGAAAGCATCATAATATTGCTAATACAATCAGGAATGAATAAAGCAAGAGTTTATACTATCACTATTACTATTCAAGTGGAGGTCCTAATAATGAAATAAAATAAGAAAATTAAGTAAGGGCTCTAAATATTGTTATTTACAGGTAGCATGATTGCCTACTTAGAAATTCAAAGGCAGTCAACCAAGAAGCAGAGAGTTCAATAAGAAAGTCAATTAAAATTAGACTATTTAAAATTCCAATACAATAGTAATAGTCAATCAAAATATTTATAATAACAACAATTCATAATACTTAGAGGTGAACTTACTAAGAAATTTGCGAAACAATTATGAAGAAAGCTATAAAACTTTACTGAACAAAGAGAATAACTGAGTAAATGGAGACATACCTTGCACTCATAAAAAGTAAGAATTACTATTTTAAATGTATAAATTACCATCAAATTAACTATAGATTTAATACATTATGACAAAAATTGCAGGAGTGTTTTTTCACAGAACTTAACAAAATAATTCTAAATGACATCTGAAAAAAATTACAGAGAAATAGACAAGTTTTTGAAAAAAATAAACATGATTTCTTCCCAATATAAAAACATATTACAAAGCTAGAAAGATTAAATCATTAAAGTACTATTTTAGAAGAAGATTAATGGAGCATAAAATGTCTTAAAAATATTTCTTTGTATTTGGTATTTAGTTTAGGGTAAAGGAAATTCATTCTATCAGTGGGGAAAAGATAGATACAACCTTCAACAAAAAGCATGGAGACTATCAACAATACAAGCAAAAAATGGTTTTAAAATCACAGCATGAACAAAAATAAATTTCAGACATATTAAAGGGTAAAGTATTAGAGGTAAATGTAGGAGACTAGTTTTATAATTTTGGTAACAGGAAAGTCCTTACTATGTAAGATTTACAACCTAAAGACATAAAGGAAAAGACTGAGTCTTTTTACTTCATTAAAATTAAAAGCTGCTGAACTATAAATGATACCATAAGCAAAGTAAAAAATAAAGCAACACACT
Organism: Tarsius wallacei; assembly: GCA_963574415.1. Classification (NCBI taxonomy): domain Eukaryota; kingdom Metazoa; phylum Chordata; class Mammalia; order Primates; family Tarsiidae; genus Tarsius; species Tarsius wallacei. Next base: position 7,355 of record CAUYQG010074045.1, read on the forward strand.
GAGAGAAGGAGTGACATAACTACTTTTGTTATTATCTATTTAAAGGTGAAGATACATATCCACAGTACATAATATTTTATAAGTCTATAGGAAAAAGACAATATACTTGGAAAAAATGAACAAAGCACAAGCACAAAGATTATGTGCAGAAGAAATACAAATGTTTATGAAAGCAAATGGAAAAATGATCAGTCCCACTAGTATTCAGAAAAATACAGTCAGAATACAGTTTCTCTCATCAGGTTGACAAATTAAAGGATATTAACATTTAAAAGACAACATCCAGGATTGAAGTTAAGTATAGGCAAATTTCACATTCTCTGTGCTTATATAAATTAATACATTTTGGGAAGATAAATTGCTGATATTGCAATTAGATAAAATTTACATACAAATGTGGGTAGAGCTCACATCAGTTTTTCTTCTGGGGAAGGAGATGGAGGATAAGATTGGGCAAGGGAAGAGAAGAAAAATGTGCATTTTATATAGTTCTATATCATTGAATGTTTTAGAGTAAGAATATATCCATGTATTATTTATATATTTACTTTAAACAAATCATTAGAGTTTGGAACTTCCTACATAAATAAGAAACATATCCCAGTCTTGAAACCCAAATGTCTTCCCGAGAGTTCACTTTCATGTCAAGTGAGGACATGTTCCCCTAAACTGTATAGCTCAGATTCCAAATCACCAAAATGTACACTCATTTGTAAGCAGTCCACACAAAACATGGAATGCTCATAGTTCCTCTACTGCTACTAAAAGTTTGGTAAACATTATTTTTTCTTTGTAATGAACATAAATTCACCTTCTCTGTTGAGTCCCAGAGACTCCTTGGCTGTTTCCACTGCAATCTGCCTCAGTAAATCAGACTTCAGTTAATTAAATTTGTTTTTCAGTTGCTACAATTTTTTTGGGCCATTAGACTTAAGGGGATCTATTAAATACATAATTTTATGATGTCAAATTCAAAAGAAAAGTGAAAGGTATTGGACTTGGGCAAGATAGTGAACTATTTCTAAGAAAATTAAGAAAGCCACTATATCCCAATATTTCTGCTTTTAATATGCAAGTTAAAAACACAAAAACAAAAACTCTGCTGCCCATCTATTATACTTTAGTAAAACTCTAAATCTCTACTGCTAAGTCTTGCTGAAGAAAATTATAGAACTATTGAGACAGGTAACACTAACAATACTGACAGCAACCTCAACAGGACCCTCAAAGCTCTGGATTTCTTTTATTCTCTCAAAACTTCATTCTCCTCAAACTGAGACCCCAGTGTGCTGCCAAGAAATTAGATGCTATCACAATGGGTATCTCTTAATTTCCCACAGGGAGCCTATAAAATTACCCTTCCCTCCTTCATTCTGGATTGTTGAGAGACATTTATCTTCCAGTCTAAGATTGTTAGACTCCTCAGTGATCTGGGTACCAGTCCTGTTACCCTCACAGGGACTCCATTCTAGCAATAAATTCTTCTTTCTTGCTACTTCTACTTTTTTCTTTCTATTGGTTCTTTCCCATTATTATTTAAATATGCTTAAGTCTTTATCTCATAAAACTGAAACTCTCTTTCCAACCCACATCTGCCTCTAGTTTCCATATTCCTTTCTTCTGTAGTCACACTTCTGAAAAAATGCTGTCCCTCTTTCGAGGGGGACCCAAAAAACACCCCAAAATTTATTTATAAAAAACAGTATATTTATTCTTACATGTTAAACTTCAGTCACCTTCAAAGTACTCTCCGTTTGATGCAAAACACCTATTGAGACACTTTTTCACTGCTCAAAACAGTTTTTGAACTCATCAATTTTGATGACTTTTACTGCTTCTGCCATTTTTTATTCCACCTCCTCCACATCAGCAAAATGTTTCCCTTTGAGGACATTCTTCATCGGGGACACAAAAAAAGTCAATCTGGGTGAGATTGAGTGAATAGTGAAGGCAGGGTATGGGGGTCATGATTTTTTGGTCAAAAGCTTCTTAATACTAGTACGGTGGGGACAGGTACACTGGTAAATCACCATTATGAAATGGACAAAACGTGTTGAAAAAATCGCAAAAAAAAATTCACTGAAGCCAAATGTAGTCTTTCACAACAATGCTAACTGGTACAATGATGACAATGTGTTCTTAGAACATTTACCTAGTGGGGTAAGCCTGTACTACAAGGGACCCACTCTCCAAAAAGATAATTCTGGTTTTGTTTGGGTTCCCCTTGTATATGATGGAACTATTTTGATTATTAATGTCCCTTTCTCTTCCACTCTATTCAAGCCAGTAGTTTTCTCTTTGGTCATTGTCATTTTCTCAAGAGGATGATAGACCAGAGAGAAATCAGAATGTGTCCTTGAGTTTTCCATTTAATTCCATTGATGTTTAGGCTGCAGACAAAATGAATGTGAAAGGAAAGAGAACTACTATGCTTGTCCTGTCATTATCTCTCCTCCTGAAGGATGCCTTTGGCTTGAGAAACAGAGAGAAGAACAGTAGGTCATGAAGGTAAAACCCCACAGTTGTGGCAATTCCCTAGTGAGAACTGTAGATTGAGAGGGAAAAAGTAGAATGCACCTTGCTCTTTAGGCAGGGCTTTGAGGAAAAGCTTTCTCCAGAAAGAAATATCTTCTTTGTGTATCTAGCCATTGAGATGATTGATGCTAATGCCCAAAAGGTAGAATGGAAGTCAAGTAGGAGCCTCAGGACTCAAGAACTCCAGTAGGCACAAATAGGGGATATCTAGGAGGCATTTAGTATGCATTAATGGGTGAGACTACCCTCCAGCAAAATTCCTAAGTGCCAAACCTCTCTAGAAGCTTTACTGGATGCTGAAATGGGAAGAGCCTCTGAAAGAGCTGAGATTGAGTTTGTGCTTATATAATAGAACATGAAATTGAAATAGCATAGCCAAAGATCTAGACTGAAGTTTCTGTCAAAGTAGGCAGCCACTTTCATTCTTGCTAAATCTAATTGATGTGTTTTGGTGACTCAGCAGACAACTCCTTCCTTTAAACCCTCTCTTTTCCTGGAGTTCATGACACTAAAAATTCCAACATTTCTAACTTTTTGGTTCCTCCTTAATTTCTCTTATGAATTCTTTTTTTTCTTGTTCTTTAACTGATACTACTCATCCATTCATTTAACAAACATTTGTTTGGTATCCACTGGTCATACAAAAATGAACAAAGCAGATTTGGCCCATTTTTCCATCGAGTTTACTCTTTAGTGTAACCAAGGAACTCAGTTTGGGAACAAGGACAGGAGTTGGGATAAGTGGGACCCAACATGAACCCAGACTAGGTTTGGATCATGCACTTCCAGCCCACTCCATGTCATTTCATCAGAAAATATGAATTCAACTGCCCTCTTTACAGTAATGATTTACACATCTCTAAACCAAGCCAGATATCAGTCTAGAACTTTGGACATCTTTTATCTGTCTACCTCCTGGATTTCTCCTCTTGAATAACTCTTGGAACCTCAAACTTAAGATGCCAAAAACTGGTTTGTTTTGCTTACTTTGGGAATGGCATCCTATTACCAGGATAAACACTTGGCCCTTATTCTTGTTTTCTCTCCTTTTCCCTCATCTTTTAATTTCCAAAGTTCTATTGTGATGTATCCTAACTATCTCTTGAATACATCCACTATTAACTTTTGCCTGGATTGCTGAAAAAACACCTAACTGGTCTCATTGCTTTTAATTTTTTCACCCAAACCATTCTTCACACAATAGTTAGTCATCTTTTTCAAAAGCAGATTTTGTCTGGATTCTCCTTGCTTAAAACTCTTCCGTGATTTCCCCAATATTCTTGGGAGAAAACCTACCCATTCATATGGCCTATAAATCCTTACCCGATTTTATACCTAAAAACTTTCCTCTTCTCATCTCCTGCCAATCAGCCTTTGTCCTCTCATACCATTCTTTTACCACACAGCACAATTTGGTCATTAATTTAAAAAAAATTTTTTTAGTCATGCCATGAATTCTGTTGCATCCTGTTTTGCATACATTGCCCCTTCCTCCAGGAATTTCACATTGTTGCCACTTTCTCCTCACTTTCATTTGGAAATCTCTTACTCATTCTTCCAGACTTGATTTGGACTTTCTTTCCTCAGCAGGGGGGGTTTTCCTCTAACATGCTACCATAATGTGTGTACTTTTCCTGTAACATCACTTAAGCACATTGTCATATAATTTTATTTATTTGTAATTGTCCATCTCCCACAGTAAGCTTTTTGAAGGCTAAGATTCTCTATTATTTTCACCATTGGCTGACCTATATTAGATACTTGGTATATATTTTTCAATACATGCATACATAATTTATATTTAAATATTGGCACTTTAAATAAATAAATACATATGTACTGTAGATTTTCTAAAAAGAACTAAAGCTACCAACATTTATAGTAGGCTAAAAGGCTTTTATACTTTTCATTTGACTCAATGCAATTTGAGATGCTAGGAAGTCCCAGGTAGTGATCCCAGTTATTAGAAGATGGAAAACTGTCACTTGAATTTCCCTCTAATGCAGATTCACTAAGAAGCTAATCGAGCTGAAGTCATAGCTCTTCCAAAGTCCCTGAGGGGACCTATCAGTGTGTACACAGTCCTATAATCTTGTATAATTTGAAAAAGTACAACACATTAACCGCAAATGTCTCTTCCACTCCAACTTCTCGTGTCATCATTTCTCATGCTATCTGGTCATGCTAGAGGAGTTTCAAGTGTTTTTGAAAACTGACTAAGAGAAAGCTGAATCTTGCATACATTTAGTTTGGACTTGGTGGGATATATTGATTTAGTTCACAGTTAATTTCTAGCAAGTAAGTTGTTGTCAACTAATTAGTAAAAACATTACATTATTTTTTCAGGTTTTCTAATTGCTGTTTTAGGCAGCTTTTAAAATTAATTATCTTCTTATCATTAACCAACATTTTATACTTAATTTTATATGGATAACTTTGTATTTTTTTCTTACAGGACCCACTCCCAAATTATATAAGCTTTAGACTCCACATAACCTGGATGTTTCCTCAGTTTCTCTGAGTAAGAACAAAGCAAATGGGGGCAAGAAGAAATGGACTATTAGTTCTATCCCAATCTGTTTTCTAATTATCTTCTTGGCAAGTCCAGTTAAAAAGATGAGATGAGTCACGGAGTCATACCATTGGTAGGGACATGAGGATCCTGGAGAGAGAACAATTCATTTCCAGGTCCCCAGTCTTCACTGAGACTATCCTTAGTATGCTCTCTTTATAGTCCACTGATTATATTCTCCAAGTTGGTTCCTTCACTATGGCCCACACCTGTCCATCCCACTAAAGAAATGTTAAAATGACATGACATTCCTAGGAAACAATGCAGATGTAAGTACCATAGAAGTTATGACATCTTTTTTTTCCACAATTTTTTTCATCTGCCTACTGTCTGCTCTAGTACTGGGGATAGTCCCCTCCAAGAAGGTTTTGGTCTAACAAAGATACAAAAAGGAAAATAGGCAACCACCACATGAACTCAAGCATACACAGTTGTTTATCCAGATATCTGGCTTTACAGTGGTCTTGCATTTTGGACTTATACAACAAATACCAACTTAACCCACACCCTGTGTTTAGAATTGTATCTCTAAATGGAAGGTAGATGAATAAAGCACCCAACTATGACCTCTGCCAAAATAGTCAGATTTAAATTGGAACCAAGAAACATCAGGGAACTGTCAATTGACAGTCTTCAGACAAATCTCACCATGGCTAATTGAAAGCAGAGAAACAAATTTTAGCTTCTGCCAAAGAGCCTTAGTGGTAGTAGTGTTTAAATAAGGCAATCTAATATTGAAAATATTCTGCTTCATAATCAAAGAAAATGAAAAAAACTCTCAAAGGAAATGCAAATTTATGAGCTTGGCTTCCTGCTACACTAAGGCATAAATCTCTTAGCTTCCAACTAGACAATTGGCTATTGCATGTTATTACATAGCAACACGACTGTTCTCAACAACGAATGACTAATTAGCAAGGGATGGGGGGAATAATTCTTTTGTTTTCAAGAAATCTCAGGAAAGTAAAGAAAATATGTTCTATCCCAGTTGTAATTAGAATGTATAATATGCTTTCTTCTCTCTTGTGTGGTTCTCTCCTGATGGAGAGCTGTGTTTTATAAGGTGAAGGAAAGAAAATTAAGCCTCTGCAGCAGAGGTACCATTTATTGAGGATCTATTGTTTCCATATATTATCATGTTTAATTCTCACAGGAACCCTGCAAGATAAATATCATTATCTCTGCTTTACAAATGAGAACCCAGCTTCAAAGAAGTTATGTAACATGCCCAAGACAACTGGTAAGTGGTTGAGTCAGAATTTAGACTCAATTTGACTAAGTCATACTCTTTCCTGCAAAGAAAAAAGTATTTAGTTCCTCCTGGATAGACTTGGGCTTGTTTTGATTTTACAGAAGGTCAGTCCATGCGCTTAAGAAGGTGAGGGCAGAACTGGCCAGCATGGCTAGGTGGATGACTCTGGTCAACATGGGCCATAAAATTTGCATACTGCATAGAGTTGGCTCTTACTTCTTCAAAAAGCAGTATCTAGGATGGCCTGGGAGGTATTAGTTGGTAGCTATGGGAGAACTGAGAAGAAAGGAACTTTTTCCCTTTTATATCAGATATCTATCAAGAGAACTAATTTTTCTCCTAAAGTCATAAAAAATATACCTAATATCACTCAATAATTCTGGCTGTATAGATAAAATCCATCCACATCCTTCATAGAATTGGAGGTGTGCTCTTCCATGTTTCAATCCTTGGCTATCTTCGGCCACAGGATAAATCCAAACTCTTGAGAACAGCAGATCGTTAGATAACTACTACTCCTCACCCTAGTCTATGTGCCTTCTACACACAAAGAACAATTCAATATTTTCAAAACTTGTTTCCACTTGCATGTTTATCTGTGCCTTGGTTCACTTTATTCCATTGCTGGAAATGCCTCCCACACCTACTTCTCCAGTAAAACTCTTGGTTCTTCAAGGTGCAGCTCAGTTAGAGTATTTCTAAAGACCCTCTTGACTATTTTAGGCAAAATTAATGTTTTCAGCCTCTGAGTACCTTCAATAATTTGTGCATATCTTTATTAGAGTATTCATAATAGCATAACATGATTATTTAACTACTTATTATACATGTCTCAATCCCTATTGGATTACAACTATTTCTTATTCATCTCTCTATCTAGGTTCAGTAAATAAATAGGTAATGTCTTGATTTACTAGGCTTCACTCTTGCACCTATTTTATTTGAGTTAAATTTCTATATACTATATTTGCCTTATTTTCTTTTTTGGTGGTATAAGCTCAGTGTCTTTGATTCCAAGAAAATGTATAATTATATTCCTAAAGTCAAAAGAGAAGAAGGAACAGAGGTAGAAGAGGTGGTCATGGAACTAGTAAAAGAAAACAGAGCTGGGGACAATTTTTACCAGGATTTCTGCAATGAGAATCATCTGTTTTTGAACAAGTGCTTTTTTTTTTTTTTTTTTTAACATTCTCTGTCAAAACGCACGTAGTTATACATGTCGTATTTGAAATGTTCCTGGGAAAGGATAAATACAAAGCATGATAAAAAAAAAAAGTCTGTTTCTAAACTGTCCAATATTCCTCAGAGATACCTTAGGTTAATCGAGGTCAGGGATAAACATGGATTGACATATTGCTCATTGAACTGAGTGCATCATGGTACAGTTGAGAGAACATGCAGTTTGCAGCTAGAAGTCCTGAGGTTGCTCACCAGCACTGCCATTTATTCACAGTGTGTCCTTGGACAGGTTACGTAATTTCTCCAAGCCTCACCCCACTCACCTCCAACATAAGAATAATAACAACTTCAAACAGCATAAAATATATCCATGTCTGGTTTGGAGTAAGTACTTGCTAATGCTATTTTCTTTCTTTTGAAAAACCCAATGGTATATTTTTATATTAAGAATTAAGTATATCCAGCTATGTCCTCAAAATTGTAATGGATGCATTTGGGAATGTTCTTAGTTTTTCCACTTCTTAGTTTGGGAAATGCTTTTGAATACTGTTATCTGGTTGTAACCCAAGTAAGACAGAATTAGTTATCTCTGATGGAAAAGTAAGTAAAGTACTAAGCTAGAATTCCTTTTAATGATCTCCTGTGATCCAACGAAACAAAAGAAATGTCCATTTATTAAATCTTGGGCTGAAATGTTTTCAGAGAGAAAAACTATACATATTTTTCATGCTGAAAACATGGGTATGTTCAATCTTTGAATCAAAATTTTCTTGTTCAACTATAGGCCATAATATGCATTTTTATTAAATTTTACCTATTTGGAAGTTTTCAAACAATATTGTGTGTTTTTCCCTTTCTCCTTTCTAAATAAATATGCAAATAAAATTCTGGTATCTGTGGTAAACGATCCCAGATTATTATTGTTATTATTATTATTATTATTATTATTATTTATTTTATTTTTTTTGAGTTGGAGTCTCACTGTCGCCCAGGCTGGAGTGCAGTGACCGCTCCCGGCCACCGCAGCCTCGACCTGCTGGGCTTCGGCGATTCTTCCGCCTCAGCCTTCCAAGTAACTGGAACTACAGGCGCGTGCTACCACGCCCGGCTAATTTTTTGATTTATTGTAGAGATGAGGTCTTGCTTGCCCAGGCAGGTCTCGAACCCGCGGGCTCAGGCAATCCACTCACCTCAGCCTCCCAAAGGCGCGGGATTACAGGCTGAGCCATCGAGCCCGGCTGATCCCAGATTATTAGTGAACAAATTTATCTTGAACTTTTCATTTTCTATATAGTAAATGTCATTGTGGAGTGGTAATAATATTAGAATTTACTCTAGGACAATGCTATTAATGGTATAATTTAAGCACTATGTATATAACATTTTATTAAAGTAATATGAGAACCACATGGCATTACTTGGTTTCCTCTGCAATTTTGAAAGGTTAATTGAATTGTAGAAAGATATTTTAATTTATCTAATTTGCCTCATTGGAATTCATTCTTCTAATAGTTTTAAATATCTTTGCATGCATTAAAGTGTATTAAAGTAAGCCCCTCCCTCCCCCCCTCCCCTTTTTTTTGAGTTGGAATCTCACTCTGTTGCCCAGACTGGAGTGCAGTGGCATGCTACCGGCCACTGCATCCTCGACTTGCTGGACTCCGGTGATCCTTCGGCCTCAGTCTTCCAAGTAACCGGAACTACAGGCGCGTGCTACCACACCCAGCTAATTTTTGATTTATTGTAGAGACGAGGTCTCTCCAAGTTGCCCAGGCGGGTCTCAAGCCTGCAGGCTCAGGCAATCCACTCGCCTCAGCCTCCCGAAGTGCTGGGATTACAGCCTGAGCCACCAAGCCTGGCCATGGCCCCCCATTTTTTTTTAACCCAAATACCCATTTGTGGCCACATTTCAAATTTGAACCCCATTGTTAGCCAAATGTAAAACACTTTTAAAATCTTCGCATTAAAGGTCATTTTGTAAAATGATAGCCGAAGTCTTTTTACTTACATTATCCTGGAATAGAAAGTGCTTGGTTATTCAAATCTTATTCCCATCTTTTAAACAGGGTACAGATAAAGACTATAGTGTTTTTATGGATGTGAAAAGTGTTGCCAAATAAATTCCTAGAATTTCATTTTTATAAGGGCAAGTCAGACCTCACTTTGTATCCTATAAGAAAATTTGCTGAATCGTGAGTGTGGAATCAGAAGATGATATGTTAAAATAGATTGTTACTATACAAGCAAATGGCATGCTGCCACCACCATAAGACATTTTCATTACTTCTCATTCACTGCAGACTCCATGATTTTCCCACCAGTTATGAAGATCATTTTAAGTAATGAGATGGAGCACCATTTTCAGGATAAAATGTTTTAAGAACATTTTATGCAATTATGCCAGAGCTTAGTGAACAAAGTGAACAGTCCAGTGAAGAAGGTAGAGAAAAGAAGCTAACTCATGAGTTCTAAAGTCAAATCCCTGTCACCAGAGGGTGTCTTCACAACTGCAGATATGAGAAACCAACCACCAAAATATATTTTCAAAGTGTTAAAGTATAATTATCAGAAGGTAAAAATCATGATTGTAAAATATTTTGTTTAGCCGTTTAATCAATGACAGAACTTAAGATGTTGTGACATTAAAAAAAAATCAGAATGCTAGGATATTTATAGAATATTTAACAAAGACATGTTAAGGTAAAATTGTTAGTTCGACTTTATAAAAAAAAGGCTTTATCACAGCCCAGCAGGTCATATGTCTTTGGTATTATTTATTTCACTAAATAGAAATTACTTTCCTACTTACTGGACAAGAATCAACCAGTGAAGTAACTTTGTTAAGTCTTAAACCAATCAATAACCAAAAATTAGATGATCTAAAAACATTCTTCTAGACATTCTTGAATGGCCTTTTTCTCCATATAGTATTGATAATACATACCCCAACTGATGCCTTTTTCAAGTTTTTGATATTTTTCTCAACAAAAATAATAAATTATGTGATAGATGCTTCCCAGAAGTTTTAAAGTGCCACTAGTAAAATAACAAATATTTCACTGAGTCATTATTAGTACTGAAATTTGGGGGGTTTTTTTGCATATAAAGAAGTGTAGAGTATCAATTCTCCATTATCTTCGCATATAAGAAAGCTGAGTTTCTGGTTCACGCCTATAATTCCAGCATTTTGAGAGGTGGAGGCAAAAGGATTGCTGGAGCCTAGGGCTTCAAGACCAGCCCAGGCAACTTGGTAAGACCTCAGCTCTACAATAAATTAAAAAATTAGCTGGGCGTGGTAATACACGCCTGTAATTCCAGCTACTTGGACGGCTGAGATGGAAGGATCTCCTGAGCCCAGCTAATCGAGCCTGTGGTAGCTGTGAGCATTTCACTGTACTGCATCCTGGGCAAGAGAGTGAGGTAAAAAAGGGGAATAAAAAGCTGAGTTGCAAATGAGTAGTGAGCATTAGAGTTACATTTATAGACACATTGAACTGTTTTTACATTTTAAAGCCACTATTTTTCATGACACATGCATTTCTGTAGTCTGAAAAGTGCAGAGAACATAGATAGTCTATCGTGGATGTCAGATAGATAAGATGGCCTTGCTCTACTCTATTATACATAGACCAACCAAGAATTACATTTTCAAGGTTAGAAAATCATTTTTGAATTGTCCAAGTCTTTGCCAATGCTTAAATATGAAGGTCTTTCATGTTTCCCCTGAAAATACTTTTTTGCAATTTGCCAAAACACGCACCTGATCTGGACACATATCAAAGTTACTCAGAGCCTGATACAAAAGAACTTAGTCTCTGAAGCTGGATTCATTGCTTTGAGCCCCGATTAAGACACTCTGGGCATTGCAAAAAATGCCTTCAAGCACTTCTCCTCATTTCTAAAATGAATCAATAAAATTACCTTCCACAGAGAGCTCTTGTGAGGATTAAGTGAATAAATTTTAGTCACTTAAGTCATTGATAGTGACACAGCAAGTGCATAATAATTGTGTAATAAATGTTCATGTTATATATTAAAATATAAATATCATTGTATGATAATCGTAATAAAATGTCAGCTCTTTGGTTACTTCAGCCTCATCCTCTGTTCTGTGTTTTCTTTTCTTTTTTTTTTCTTTTCACTTTTGTCTCTTCTCCCAACTGGAAAATTATCTCAGTATCAGCCATCTTTCAATGCTCCACCACAATCTCCAATTTCTCTAACTTCCAATGATCTCTTTTTCTAAACAAGCAAGGCATTTAATTACATATTATCTTACAACATTTGCTTCTATTTCATATATCCAGCTATTTCTGCTATTAGACGTAAGAATCTTGATATCTTGAGGACAATGTGACTTCAAGTGTGTATTACTTTTATAAGGGATCCTTCTGCTTAGGAAAACAGGCTCTGAACTAAATGTTCCAGGCTTAAGAGAAATTAGAATGATGGCAATAAAAGTAAGGTTCAGTATCAGTAAGTCAAACCCTCCTTCCAGGTGTACTGATTACATGTGTGTCTGTATGTTCTACTGCTTGCTTATCCATTGCGCATGTAGCATCAGTTGGTCTAGTATCCTAGAGAACAACTGAAGAAAGCACAGATGTATGAATATAAGTGCAAGAGAAGAAGTAATGAAACAGGGCATATGTTATTTCCATTTCAAGAAAATCTCTTGATTGTCCACTGTATGTCGAACAACACTGGGTTCCAGTGGTGTGCAAGACATTGACCCTTCTCTCAAACTGCTCAGTTTGAGTACAATGATCATTTTACTAATTTGGATTTTTGTAAATCCACAATTATTGCATTGATCTTTATCAATTTTCCATATGAGAGCAGAAAGACGTACATTCAATATCAAATATGGATCATTTATTTGGTTCTCTACAAATTTCTATTCCCTAGACCTTTCTGTTCCATGGCAAACTCCTAAGGGGAAAGAGAGGTGTTCACGTAAACTCTTTGCTGCCACCTTAGTAGAGATCACACAAACACTAAGTACTTGTTCTGTGACTGGGGCTGTTTCCTGAAAAGATTGGTTCTGCTGCTGTTGCTGCTGCTGCTGGTGGTGGCACAGCTGAAGCTGTGTCTGCCCCTGCATTTTTGCCACAATCCTCTGTGGAAGGTGGCATTGTGTGTAGACTCACCAACTATCTTGGTTTGCCTGGGACTGTCTGGGTTTTAAACACTGAAAATTCTATATCCCAGGAAACCCTGAATTCTCAGGCAAACTGGGAGAGTTGGTCGCTGGGATGTTAACATGTTTGCTGGATCTTCTTCCAGGCATTGCATAAAAGCTTTTACATCCACCAATTCCTATGCCAGATACTATGTCTACTCTTTTCTTCTTCCCTAACAGCATTTTACCTAGAATATGGGTCAATTTCTCCTGATAAAATTCTGTACCACTCACCATCAGTTTCTTGAAGAAATGAGGTAGGTTCCATCAAGCACAGTGCAGTTGGTTTCTTCTATTTCTCCCTTCCGTGACAGCTTTAGGCTCTGTTATTCTTCCTTCCCTCCTCTTCCCCTCAGTAGCTTCAGCCTCTCTTTTTCCTCTCTCACTCTATGTCAGTCCCCACAGGTTCTGCTTTTTGAGAAGAATCAACTATTAACTCTACAATAAGTAGCATATTTAAACATGGCTCATTAGTATCTTCATATCACCTATAAGCCAAGCTTCTTAAAATCTTTTTCTATCTGTAAAAGAAAAGCATATCCACCAGGAATGCTTTATTTAGTATCTGAGGTTGTACTCAAGGACTATTTTCCCTTGACCAGATAGATCATATATTCTTCATTTGGTTTTGCCGAATGATAAATTCAAATATCAAAAACATGACACTTTTAGAGACTTATGAGTAAAATGATAAAGAGACATTGAAGAGTAATCCTAGCTTAAAAAATACTTATCTCTTATTTGATTAGTGCAAACACACACACACACACAGTCACAAAGATTTCCAGATATCTCTTTTTTAGAATAGGAGTCAGAATATACATTTGATTCTCCAAAACATATTTGTGAAAACTCTAAGCTACTGAGCATATGAAAAGGTAATGAACCCTGCAGGATTCATAATTATAGTTTTGCTATCATGATACAACTGTATGCTCAAAAGTCATTTTTGGATACTCTTTGAACATAATTGAGAGCTAAGCATATGCAAGTTAGTGGTGGGTGATAAGAATTACACATTAAAGTTGTATGTGGTATAGTTGGAGGGGGCTATATGAGGAGGTAAAATGATCATTACAGGAGAAAGACGGTGCTCTTATCTTGTGTACCAAGATCTGTCATTTAACTATTCTACTAAAATCCTTCAGGAGTTTTTCTGTTGCTCTTCATATAAGAAACCAAATCCCTACAAGGCCCAAAGTGATTTACATGATAGAAAACCAGTGGTTCTTACCTGAGGGAGATTTCCGACACACACACCTTGCTCACAACATGGGACACTTGGCAATATCTGGAAACATTTTGTTTGTCACAGCTGAACAGGAAGGGATGCTAGTGAGTAGAGGCCAGAGATGCCACTAAAATTCTGCACGAACCAGCTCCCCACAAGAAATGATTATCCAGCCCCAAATGTCAATCAATAGTGCCAGGATAGAGAGCCCTGATCCTACCCTTTGTATTGCTCTGTTTTTTTTCTCATACCCCTTGCTCCACTCCGTGTTGTGTTCCTATTACAGTAGCCTTGTTTCAATTTCTTGATGAGCTGCTATCCTTTCCATATCTTGGACTTTGTTCTTGTTGCCAGAAGCTTCTCCCACAGATTCTTCTTTGGTTGACTTTTCTTTCTCAAGCTCTTAACAACAAAATCAATTTTTCAGAGTCCCTCCTCCTATTAGAACAGCTATCTCTATTATACGGTTTCCTGACATCCTGCATTTTTCCATCATAGCTCGTTTCACAGTTTATCATTTTAAGTTTGCTCAATTACAGACTTACCCCAGAAGCACTGCAGATTTAGTTCAGACTACTGAAATAAATGAATATTGCAACAGAACAAGTCACACAAATATTTTGGTTACTTAATGCATATAAAACCATGTTTAGGTTATGCTGTAGTCAATTAGGTATGAAATAGCACTACATCTAAAAAATAATGTGTATGTCTGACGTTAAAAATACTTTATAGTTAAAAAATATGAAAGATCATCTGAGCCTTGAACTGGAGTTAATCTTTTTGCTGATAAAGCATTCTACCTCAATGTCAATGGCTACTGATTAATAGGGTAGTGATTGCTGAGGGTAGGGTGGCTGTGGCAATTTCATTAAAAAAAAAAAAAAGGAATAAAGTTTGCCCATTAGCTGAGTCTTCCTTTTATAAAACATTTCTTTGTAGCACGTAGTGCTGTTTGATAGCATTTTGCCCACAGTAGAACTGCATTTCCTTCTTTCTCTCTCTCCTTT
>CAUYQG010074047.1:0-26628 GCA_963574415.1 Tarsius wallacei
TTTTTTTTTTTTTTTTTTTTTTGAGTTGGAGTCTCACTCTGTCACCCAGACTGGAGTGCAGTAGCACACTCCTGGTCACCGCAGCCTCCAACAATCCTTCGCCTCGGCCTTCCAAGTTACTGGAACTACAGGCGTGCGCTACCACACCTGGCTAATTTTTGATTTTGTGGTAGAGATGAAGTGTCGCCAAGTTGCCCAGGTGGGTCTTGAACCCACGGGTTCAGGCAATCCACTCACCTCAGCCTCCCAAAGCGCTGGGATTACAGGCTAAGCCACTGAGCCCGGCTCAAAATTTAAAAATTAATAATATAAGAATGACCTTGTGTCATTGTAGATTTGATGGAAGCCACATGTCAAGATGAGCCCAAGATTTGGATGGACCAAGTTAAATACCAACAATTATACAATAGGGAAATACTTAAATTTTCTCTGGTGAAGGATCAGTCATTCCTCCTCTCCTTCAAATCTGTTGTGGACCGATACTTTTGTAAAACACAAATCCCAAACGGATTTCAGGACAATATCAAGCTGCTATGAGAACTTCCAAATGCTTACTCTTAGTGTCTGGACTCATCTCACAATGGAGCAGAAACAAACCAATCCTGGACTAGCTCAGACCATACTTTGAGCAGCACCAATTGCCATCACATCCTCATGAGAAATAAAAACTACCGGTTCACTGTTATCCACAATGACAGCAACAATAATTACCATTCCAGTTAACATCCACCACCTATACAAGCTCTTCAAGATAGGGACCACCCAGACAATATAAGAGGATTAAAGATCTGCCTTTGTTTACAAAATTTGACTTCTCTAAATGGGTCACATGACAAGAATGTATAAGACTACCCCTGATTCCAAAGTAGTTGTTTTGTGGCAACTTAAAGGAAGATAAACCCAGTGACACAAAAGATGGACAAAAACATTTTCCATGGGTCAATCTGCAACACCGAGTCACAACCACCATTGCTGGGAAGAGACTCAGCATTCAGAAAGGGTTAGTAGAGCACATCCCTAATTAGATGTGCTTAACTATAGACAGTGAGAGTCAAGCTACTGACTCAATACAGTTCACACATGGGTTGTCTCTGGTTAGTTCTATGCCCCACACACTCCCTCCCTCAACCAAGAGGAAGCCCTTCAAGAGGAAGCCCTTCAAATAAAAAAGAACAATTCTCTGTAATAAACCAAAACCAAAGCAGAGGACAAGAAAGAGCTATTGCATCCGCTGGAAAGTGGCAAACTCCATCCAGGCTTGGAGTTCTTCCAAAGGACACAGGAACTCCTGTTGTACATCACCAAATACTGAAATTCTTGCGCCAGTGCCCCCCACCCTCCAGCACTTATTCCAGACACACACAGAAACCCGTCAGTTGGCATCAACAATGGCAGATTTCCACAGCATCTGTCTCCAGTATGAGGCGCCTCACTTACCTGGAGCAGTTTTGTAGCATGTTCTAGAGGGCAGTGATGGGGCGTTCTTTGCCGTGGGGCTCTGCGTACTCTGCAAGACTTGTCTCTGCCTCTTTAGCTCCTCTTCCCTTTCCTGAGCTGCTCGAATCTCTTCTTCGATCATGGACAGAGTCCGCTGTTTCCTTGACCTCAGCTTGAAGGGCCCAACCATCACGTCAGATTCTTGAGTGGCCAGGAGGGAGGCTGTGCTTCTCAGCTCAGCTGCCTCCGAGTACTTGCTGAAATAGCTCCCTTCGGGCCTGGTCTCCTCCATATTTATTGGGCCACTGGGCTGCACAGCTGGCAGTGGCTGGGGAGGCCCCCTTTCCCTGAGCGCCCTGTCTTCAGCAGGTAGAATCTTTGGTAATACATCCCTTTTCTCTTGAACAGGAGAGGACACCTGAGGTGGCTCAAACATGCTCTGAGGCTTCTCTGGGCTGGAGGCCTCCGTTTCAGCTTCCTCTAGGGTCGTTTCAGGTCCCTGCCGCTCTGCCCCAATCTCGCTGGTTTTGGACACAGCTTTATCTACCTGCTCAGCTATGGCTTGTTGAATGGCATTCTGTACCAGGAGACCAGCCTGATATTCCAAGGGGTCATCAACTGATGGAGAGTCTCCCAGTGTAGAAGAAGGGGAATAGAAACCATGATCACTAAATGACTTAGAAACACCTCCTCGGCTCTCTGAGGGGTTGTCAGTTTGTGGAGTCTGGGGCAGAGAAAAATCAGCCAGTGAATTTTCCTGGAGGGCATTGGTTGTCTCATTGGAGGCCCCGCTGTCACTGATGTTGTCCATGCTGAAATCATTGGACAGGGTCTCCAAGACCGTAGTATCCTGGGACCTCACTGACAATTCATCCAAACCAGAGTCAAGCTCCTCTTGGGTCAAGGAGACATTGACCGATCTTGAAAACTGATCCAAAATCCCATGGTCGTCATCCTTGACAACGGTGAGGATGGCCCGGGCGCTCGTAAACTCTCCATCCTCTGCCCACAGTTTAGACAAGGGCCCACGCTTAGACGGCTCACTGTAGGGCCCTTCCTTCCCCTGAGGGGCTGTGGTGCCCTGGCCTCCTCCCACTGACTGGCTCTCCAGGGCGCAGGAGACTTTCTGCCCCTTGGCTGTGGATGCGCCACTGTCTTCAGGAAGTCCCCCAACAGAAGCTGGTCTGGAGACGGTCAGTGGCTTGTCCGAGTTGATTGACCCCAGGGGTCTGTAGAAGGGCTTGATGGAGAACAGCCTGGGTGTGCTCTGGCCCTTGGCCAGGGTTTGCCTGGAATTCTCCATCTGCTGGAACTGTTTGCGAGCAGCAGAGAAATCTATCTGCTCTGTGACGATGTCCTCCTTTGCTTTGTCAATCATGCTTGAATGTTCATGAGAGGAGGCAGGGGCTGTGCAGAGCTGCAGCGGGGACTGCTGCTGCTGTTGTAACTGCTGCTGCAGCAGCAACTGTTCCTGCTGAGCCCGTCTCTCCTTGCGCTCCTTGTACTTTTTGTGTGACTCCAGATGTTCCTCATCCAGCTGCTCCTCGATGGATTTTTCCTGGGGGGGATTCCACCATTTTGCTGCAATGCCAGGATTCTTCTTCACCGCCTGGCTGCGGATGAGCTCCCTCCTCTCCTTCTCCAGTTCCAGCATCTCTTCTGAAGGCCTCACTTTCCTGACGCAGTACTGATCTTTCTCATGCTCATCATCCTCAAAGAGCTTGGAGGGCTTCTTGTCCTCGTGGAAGGCACGCAGCTCGAACTTGGCCTCCTTCTTCAGTGTGGTGAGTGTGAACTCCCCATCACGGGAAGAACACCGGGAGCTGGTAGAGGAGCTGGGGCTCACAGGTGCCTGCAGGCTGTCCCCCAGCATATCTCGGGGCTGGCCAGGGGAGTGGCCGTTCGCTCTTTCCCCCTCAGCCATGATGTCAGAGCCGCTTTTACTGAGCTCAATGTGAGGAGGTGCCTGCCTGCCAGCTGCTCTCTCGGTGGGTTCTGGCTGGAGGGCCGTGTGCGCAGGGGGGCTTAGGCTGCCCCCAAGGACCACCACGCCAGGCTCCGGGGAGGATGTTCCGTTGTAAGTTCCATCCACAGCAGAATCACAGCAGTTGGCCTCCAGCACCTCGTCTAGATATCGGATCTCTCTGGCCACATCGTTATCCAGGGACTCGTGGTGATCAGTGAGGAGGCCATTATGAGGGGGTGCATAGAAAGGAGAGGGGTGGTCCATGGAATGTGGGGTAGAGGTGATCCCAGGAACACTTTTACATTCTGCCACAGACACCTCAATTTCCATGTTTTTGTGGTCTGGGAGAAGAGAACTGGGAGCAGGCTCCACGAGGTTGGCACTACAGTTGTCTCTCTCGTTGTTCAGCTGGATATCATCCTCAGAAAGCTGGGGAGGCTTCTGGAATGAAGAGAAAATAAAAGTCAGGGCTCAACACTACATCTCATGGATGTGAATGCTGAGAAATTCACCCAGTTAACAGTAAGGAAAACTGAAACCACAGTGACAAGTTATTCTGAATAGAGACTCCCCTTCTAATAATCTTTTTAAATATTTATTTTGTTGTGGTCATGGGGGCCCAACCCTCTCCAGTGTACAGATTTTGTTTTGCTTACTGGGTGTTCAATACTTATTAGATCCATTTTTAAATTTTATCTTCTAACGTAGAAGAATTGATATTATACCACAGTCTTCCAAAATATTTCACAGCAAACTACTATAGTCTATGTAATAGGACTATTTGTATGTCCCCAACTGCAAAAGGAAGGTCTTTTTACATGAATAGATCTTCTTTTTTTAACTGAATTCATGTTTAATAATTACAGGCACCGTACTCCCTCTTCCCCCACCCAGGCCACAGCAGGGGTGGCGCAGGGGCTGGGGAATATGTTCCCAGCAGTGAGGAAGTGAATAGATCTTCTTAAAAACATATGATTCTCTGCCAGATGTAATGCAACTATTCTGGAGACAAGAAACTTTTTGGAAAATCTTTCCAAAATAAAATGCTGGACAACAGTAGATTCTCTTCAGTGGTCCCTCACAGGCCACTCCTATGGCTGTGCTTGACCATGTGCATTATAAACACCATGACCAAGGCTACTGACTGCCCAGCGCTATTCTCCAGGACTGCACCAAAACAATACTCCTTAGTCAGGGAGTGAGTGTTGCTTTGAAAAGTTGGTGACAAACTATGAAAGAAAGAAAAAGAAAAGCTAGTGACCAGCAGCACTTCCCCTCTGGCTTCTAAAATGCTTTCCATGTGATATCCCCAATCTGCCGCTCAATAAAAAAAACACATAAATAAGTGCATCATATTTTTCCACTAGTTATCTAGTCCAAGTAACTATGTTATTTGGTATTAGTAAGATTAATTTTCAAATTCTAGGATGATTTTACTTTTCATGTCAGAGGACTCTGGTTTATCTCAGAGAATTCCAGTAAATTATGGACGTAATTTGAGTTCTTCTCAAGGATTTCACTAACACCATGGTCAGCTTTGTCTCCCTGTCTCAAGTTTATAGTGTGTCTGACATTGTTGACATAGTACAATGCAAAATTGCAAGATGGTAGAATTTTTGTTTATTTAAGGTTTCAACAATTTTAAAGGCTTAGAATATAATATTAAACACCACCTTAAGATGATTCACAGGAAATTAATTTCAAAATCCTTCCAAGGCAAATGGATAATTATGGGATTTGTTCATGAGACCTAGGAAAACATGGGAGTTCCTCCTACGTGCTCTGCATTGATGTTAGAATGCTGAAAGTTCTCGTGGTTAACCATTAACTGAGGAGGTCTCCTTCACTCTCCATTCCCTAAATTCCCCTTCAAACTTAAATCAATCGAGTAATATACATTTCTTCTCTGGTAACAGGGAACAATAACAAGTATTCTTTCTTTGTTAACACCTTCTGGTCTCTGATGTTCTTCCAGTCTCAGTCTAGTCTTTGTCAAATTCTAATCCTTAATACAATTAATATTTATAATTGTTAATGTCTTTGTTTTTATTTTTGGCCATCAGTAACTAGTAGTTCTTTTATCTTTAGAATGAACTGAAGAGGCAAGTCACGGAAATTTTTGCTGCCATTTTAAAACCATTAAGTACACTTTTTTGGGTAAGATAATGGTAACTTCTCAAACATCATTAAGAACTACAGAGAATTTCAGCCTGGGCAACATCATGAGACACTGTCTGTATAAAAAAAATTAAAAAATTAGCCAGGAGTGGTGGCACGTGTCTGAAGTCCCAGTACTCAGGAGGTGGAGGAGGGAGGATTACTTGAGTTCAAGGCTTTGATTGTGCCACTGCACTCCAGCTTGGGTGACCAAGTGAGACCCTGACTCAAAAAAAAAAGTTTGCAGATAATTTGAATGCCTGAAACTTATTGGCTGCCATTCAATTTCTAGTAAAGCTAGGCCAAAGTCAGCCCACTCCATAGAAAACCATTACTGAAATAAAGAGAGATACATGGTGCCGCAAAAGTGAGAGTCAGATTACGTGGGCACCCCTTACCCCAAGCTTCATTTGGCCAGTGATTTACTGCTAGGATTCTTTATGGGAGCAGAGTTTTCCTTCTATTCCTTTTGGCTTTTGGGGGGGGAAACGTTAGAAAAAGTAGGAAAATGTTGGTACTGAAATACGGTTAAAAATCAGTGCTCTACTGAAGCATAGAACACTTGAGAATAATTGAGGGGAAGAAAGAGAGTAATGTAATATTAAAGGAAGCTGAAAGGCAAATAATTAATTCTATAGTTCACTTATTCATTAAACAATGCAGTAAACATTCAGAAACTTTATTCTGCAGGGCCATAATGAAATCAGCAGTCACAATGAGCTCCAGGAGACAACACCTTTTTCTTAACAAAATGTGGATTTCTCATACTTCCCAGGGAGCCATAACTCTGCTTTAGAGTTTTCTTAGTCTGAATCAGGCAAGTGAAGAACTTGCTTCTATTTGTCTTTTGCTGGTAATCACAGGGACAGGAGTGATGGGACCTGTCTCCACAGCGTTTCCCAAGAACATGTTTTGGCTCCTCACATCAGCATCGTACCTTTCTCCTGAATGTTTCGCCTCAAGTGTTTGATAGTGAATGAGCAGATGCCTGGTCAGCATTTTCTTTTTTGAAAAAAAATTATATCAACTTTTTCCAAGGCATACTTTTTGAACTAGAGACTATTTCAATACAAAATTTGAAGCACATTTGACAGTAGTACACTTTTGCAGTGTCCAAAAAACTGCCTTTTGTCTTTGAATCAGAAATGAGTAGTTACATCTTCTGTGACCTCTCAAACTGAGATTTTTAAAATGCTAGTTACTTGTTAAAAGTCAAACTTTTGGAGCCCCAGTGTAATTTGAGATGATTCCTTTCCAATTAAAAAAAAAATCTAGGATGTAAACAGGAAAGAGTCTCCTTCCTGTGAGTTACATGGGGCCAGTCCCCTTTTTTTTCCCATAAATTCAGAAAATTCTTTCTGACCAGTTCCATCTACTTAGGAAGCAGCAGCTCTGAACCCTAATCAGTTGAGAAGTACTTAAGGAATAAACAACTCCATGTTACTGATTCACAGTCACACATCAGAGGTCCTAAATTTTTGTAAAGTTAGACAACAATTGTAACAAAAGAACAATGTCCTGAATTCTACTGTCAGCAATAAGAATTTGCCTTTATGCATGGTGGCTTGATGTGATCAAAGCTACCAATAACTACACCAGGTAAATGGACACGGGGTGAAAATCTCACCTATCCAGATCTTCCAACAATGTCTTATTTAAACCAACAAAAGCTTATTGCTCCCTTTGAGGATAAGAAGAATCAGAATTTTCTTCATGCTTCAAAAAAGGTGAACTTGATTCCAGCTTCTGATAAAATGCACATCCATTGTATCAACTGGAAAGTCCTTTCTGAAATAAACTATACCCCAATGCCAAAAGGGAAGATATGAAAGAACCACCAAACTGGGTTTTCTAAGGTCAGAGAAAAATTAGGATGCTCAGGGGCCTGTGGAAGATCTTTTGGCCCTGCTAACTGTACAGGTGGAGCCCTAACACCAGGACACATAAACCTGCCCTCCCACGAGCTTCCCAGAATAGCTAACAGCTGGTTAGGATGTCTACAATTTACTTTAAGATACTTCAGCAAGGACAATATAATACAGCTGTGTGTTTCTGAAATCAGTGTTAAGTTCTATTCCAGGGAAGGACAACCATCCTAATTGCAACAGTGCCCTCAAGGAGTGGTCAACAAGGATCTAATCCGTAATCTCATGCTTCACAGGTGGCTTCCTCCAGTACTTAGCTCCCTTTAACTCCCACGGATCCCTGAAGCTTTACTAATTGGCATAATTAAGGTGAGAGATGAGTTTTCATTAGAAAAATTAGTAGCTTGTCAATTAGCATGATGAATATTAGAAATCCTTGAAATTGCAGCCTGGGCAACATAGCAAGACCTTGTCTCTACAAAAAAATTAAAAAATTAGCCGGATGCAGTGGCACATGCCTATAGTCCCAGCTACTTGGGAAGCCAACACAGGAGGCTTGCTTGAGTCCAGGAAGTTGAGGCTGCAGTGAGCCACGGTCATGCCACTACATTCCAGCCTGGGCAACAGAATAAGACTCAAAATAAATCTGTAATATTGGTGGTGTTCAAACGTGTGGATTAGAGATATCCCCCACCTGTCCATGAAGAGTCTATATAGAGTAAGCCCTTTGGTTTATACACTTTTAAGGATAGTGTTTGAGGTTTGAGGGGCCTTTGCTGTTTAAATCCACTGAATGTTAACAGAATCCTGTCTTCATAAAATTGCCACCTCTGTCTTCACTAAAAGTGGGGTTGGAGCATCTGGAAACTTAGAGAGCTGAAACTTCTTTATACCATTTTTTACAAATATTTAATAAATGTCTGTATGAGTGCCAGAATTTGGTCCAAGATACACTTTTAATATACCCTGTAGCTACCAAAAAGTGTTTAATAGTTATGCAAAGCAAATCAGCAAGGCTTATTTTGCAGCATAGGTGCCTGGGTCTCCTTTCTCCATCTAAATAATGCAGAACATGTGTTAATTCAGAGTTTGGAGTCAAAGACCAGTGTCTGAGGTCATTTCCTGGTTCTACCCAAAAGTTCTGTCAGACTTCATGAAAGACAATTATGGAACTCTGCCGAGATGATAACTCCTTCATAGACAGGGCTAATAATAATAATTATCTCTCAAATATGTTGAGAACTAAATTAGAAAATTTATAAGCAGTATGTAAACTGTAAAATGGTTAATGCAAATATTCTTATTATTAAGCCATTTACAATAAGGTGTAAATTACCAATATTAAATTCTTTTTCGGAGCAGATTGGTTTTTAGTTTAGTTTTGGTTTTTTTGTTTGTTTGTTTGTTTTGGGGGAAAAAAAAGCAGGAGGTAATAGTGAAATTTTGATTTTTTTAGAAAAAAAGAAATCCAAGAGGAGATTAAAGGAAAAAGGCCCAGGAAAGACTAAAAGTCAGACCCTAAGGCAGCTCTAATCTTTTCCGCACCCCAGAGATCCTTTAAGTGTGAATTTTAGTTGAAGCTAAGCACAATTAGGAAGATGCATTTGCTGCTATGAGAAACAATAATTTCATAAAATGTCCTTAAGAGTCAAATCTTGAGGTTGAGGTAAGAATTACTAGTCAGGAACCAACCTGACCTGGGGCTCCAGTCATGTGGGAGATAGAGGAAGGATCACACATTGACTAGAACATAGAGAAGGCCTCTCCCTCTCCAGTTTTCAACTAGCAGAGTGAATGAGTGAGTGCATGAGACAGCATAACAAACCTGTCCTGTGGACACATTTTAAGTGTCATATCCCCATTTTACTGTTGACATGTGTCTAATAGCTTATCATTTCACAGTCCATACACACATATGATCTCAAGCTGACACCCAAAACACAGTCCTCTGTTAAGTAGAAAAGGCAGGGATTTTATTTGGACTTTAAAACTTCAGAGTAAGAGTTTTAGAGAAAGAGAGAGGCTGTTCCAAGATCCCCTGGGCTAGTAAGTGGCCCAGCCAGGATTTGAAGGCTGGTTCTTCTTAATTCCAACCCAATATGTCAAAATGTATTCTCAACATGAGGCTCCCAAAATGACATGGGAAACGGTAAGAAGAGTGAACAGACTGAAAAAGAATTAGCTTGGTTTTTTGGTTGTGCTTTTGCTTGCCTGAACCTCTGCAGGTCTTGTGAGACTCACTAATGGCTTTAAAAGCCAATCACCCTTTCTCCTCTTTATTCAGACTTGACCAGAGACAGACTCCCTGGAGACAAGTTTCAGCTTCCTACCTGTTGCTCTACCTGTCCCGCTCTCCAGCTTCCTTCACGGTCTGGGTGTATTACCCTCTGGACTAGTCTCTGAGGGGGTCCTCCACTTCCTCCAACAGCTTCCCAGAAGTAAAATATTAAGATCTCACGCCCATGACACTGTGACAGACACCATGGAAAAAAAACTCTACCTCTCCACTGGTACCAAAGGTGAGATTTCAGAAGCCTATTTAGTTTGCACGGAAAACAAAAAATCAGAACCCTGATCCTTGCCCTGCTGAGTGATAAACACCAGTGTGCTCTCTCAGCCAGGGTACCTGGGCCTACAGTTAGGCATGTGGTGAACAGAAAGAACTTGAAGGAAGTATATGGTCCTTAACAGGTCTGCCTGAGCCCAGGCAGACACCAGAAAAGTGTCCTTCGCTATAAGGACAGGCAAGTGCTTCTGCTTACTTTAAATGCCTGCTGTGTTCATAGTCTCACCTCTCCCCACTACCCACAGGCAGTTAAAGCTTGACAGTGTCCCTAACCCACCATGATCTCCCAGGCTCCTAGCCTAAATGCACAGTGTGACCTAAATTGCTCAAACATCAGGCACCCACTGCACAACCAGGTCTCTCTGCTCTGAATAACCCAGCTTACTTCCTACTAAAGCCATGATATTTAAATCACAAATGCTTTTCTCCAGATAATAGGTGACCCGACCCTTTAATCTAGTTATTTTTAAGTTCCACCAAAAATACAAACTCACTCTTGCCTAGGAACAGAGGCATGGCTATAAAATAAAACTTCTTCATAGCTGTGAAACCTGAGAGCACCTCTGTTTTTGCAGCTCCCCTACCTTCTCTTTCATAAGTCACATTTTTAGTACACAGGGCACCATTACCATCACGGTGAAGAGCTGGTTCCACAAGCCACGTGTGGCTATCTCTAGGAAGGTTCTTTCTGAACCCTTAACTTTCTGGCTGAGTCAGGATGTCTCTAGCACAAAGGCAAATGGGAGGAGGGAGTGCAACCTGGCTTGTAGATGATGATCAGAGATCCGAAAGGTGCCTGCATAGGTTGAATTTAATCAGCCCCGGAGGAACCAGGTAAAGCTGTGATCAGGAAGTCTGGAGGAGGCAAACCCCCCAAAATGAGGAAACCCGAGCAGTATGGGAGGAAAACTCAACTCAGAGCTTGAAGAGGTCAAAGCACTTTTCTGCAACACTGCCTTTGATTAATAAGCACATTCTGGGACGCTACAGAGTGATATGCCCTCTGCCCGGGCTATGGGCGGTTCCCAGAGCTCTGAGGTGATCCCCCAATCCTCAGCAAGGAGCCCATAGCCTTGGAGGGAGTGAATGCCAAGAGAACAAATAGCACAAGGGAAAGGAAGTGCTACAGCAATAGCTGGAAAGAAAATTCCAGCACTATGCAATGGCGCAAATCGTGCAAGCCAAAAAGTTGATAGAGAAAACTGGGTGCACCAATTTCCTAAGCAGTTTGACCTACAGCTCCTCTGGCCCTCTGTGGTGAAGATGACAGGAAAGAAAAGGGGCTGGGACTCAGAGTGGAGCCCTTCCACCCTCCCTTGGAGGTATAGGGAGCAGGAATGTCTGAGAACTGCTTGCTTCTTGGGTTAGGCTTCAGGCCTCCAAGCAAAGTGTCCAAGAGGGAAGTGGAGGAAAGGAGATGTGAGGCCTCGGCTGATAACCTGGGCCACATTCCAGTCCTAAACACCCTTTCCTCTTCCACATCCCCAGTGGAGCTTCTTCCGGCCTGTAGAACTAGGGACCTATGTTGATTGTGGGAATCCAGGCACCAAACCCGCTGACGCTGACGGAAGGCAGCCAGCCAGTCTTCAGACCCCAAGCACTCCAGGGCAAATACAGGCTAAATTTAGACTAGGCAGGCTCAGGTCAATGCTGTGACCTCTAAAAGGGGCTAACGCTAACAATGCCTCTTGGGTTTTCCTATACTGAGCTTCTGCTATGAAGCCATTAAGCTAAATGTGACTAGGGCAGTTCCAAAAAGAAAAGCCAAGTTTAGTGGCCAGGAGTCCTGTTCCTTCTTTCACAAGCCTTGCCGTTTTTTCTGAGAGCTTCTATGGTATTGGTCAAAACAGTAAACCCACTATTCTCTCAGGCTTATGCCTCAGGTGGAAGATGGATAAAAATACTTCTAGAAGCCCCCACCCCACCCCTTCATTGGAAACAAGGCTTGCCTGTGTCTTGGCTCACATTCCTTGGGAAGGCAAGTGGTCAATTTTTCATGTAATGGAGTTTCCCAAGCACCACAGCCTGCCCTATTAATAACATTCCCTTAGCCCTGCTGAAAAGTCACCAGCTCAAATGTCTGGCGGCACATCTGGAAAATGTTAAGGTGTTATTTGATGAATACATTTACAGCTTGGGCTTTCTGTGATGGTGTGGGGGGCAAGCAGTGGGGAGGGGAGGAAAGGAAGGAAGCTGATGCCTTTTCTGGGGCAGTTGATGAAAGAGTTGTTTCTTTCCATTACTTAGAGACCCACTCTATCCAGGGACGATTGAGAACCACTGGGAGGTTTCTGCATTTCCCCTGAAGAAGGAAGCTTCGTGTTTTTCTCAATGGGAGACACTCAGGGGTCTATCAAGAGTATCCTTGGATACTCTCCTACCAAAGGCCCTTTTCACTGTAAAACTGTTTTGAGGGGTAGTCTCCACCCCAGAATAAACTGAGATCAAGGCCACAGAGGAAACTCTGGCTCCTGCAGCCTGAAATTTCTAAGGTAACCACCTCTACTGAAGACAAAAGTAAGCCTAGCTTTAGTTCTTTAAAACTTAGCTGAGTCCCTCTGTTCTTTATATATATTTTCTACCTTTTGGAGTGATAGAGTCTCACTGTGTTGCCTAGGCTGATCTCAAACTCCTGGCCTCTAGTGATGCTCTTGTCTCAACCACCTGAGTTGCTGGGATTATAGGTGTGAGCCACCATGCCCAACTCTTCTTGACTCTCAATAATTCAGGATCTTGGGTTCATGCCTGGCCAACCAGTCATGGCAGGGAACAACAGCTGAGCACCACTGTGAACCCAGTAGAGTCCAATATATTGAGGCAGAGCCCCAAGAAACGAGAAGGTGCCAGATGCAATGGAGGTTTACCCTCTGTCCACAGATGATTCGATACCTATGAACAGAATCAGTGAGGTTCTCCTTCCACCCCCATGGGACCTCTGAGAGACGGGCTCCACACATTCCCCCCCAAAAGGCTCAAGCCACCCTGTGAATGTGGAACATTCCACAGCTTAGAAACAGAGGCTCGCTGTAGAATAGAGCAGTGAGTCTCTTGAACACATATAGGATGATGGCTAGAAAACCAGTCACCAGAATCACCAGGTCACACGGTTCTGTTCTGGAAAAGGGGATATACATAATCTCTCACAGACACACTCACATATCATGTTCAATGTGTGGTATGCCACAGATGACGTGTATGGCTTTACACTATATGTGCAAAACAGAGCTTCCTCTTCGCCCTTTAGAGTGAAAGCTGAGAGTTTTACAAGATTTGCAATAAATAAATAAGGCACCAGTCCAAGCTCAGCCGCCCACCCTTTCTCTAACAGGAAAGGACTCCACAGCACAGCGTTACAATCCAAACTCCAAACCCCTCCTCCACAAAGAGGCTGGCCTCAAAAAGCACCCTTCTCCTTTCAAATTAGAAAGAAAGGAACAGTAAGATAGGTCAGCAGACTCGGCTTACCCTGCCCAGAGCGTGCGCCTCAAACGTCCTCAGTCAGAACTGCCCCCTTTTCCAGGCAGATTCCTATGCACACACTGGCTCAAGCTGGACAAATTCCTTCCAAGCCTCCTGATGGAAGATTGTGATGTCACCACAGGCCCTCCCTCTCCTCCCTAAAAGGCCATTCACATAAAGAAGGACTTTAACCCTCTTCAGAGGCCTGGCCCCTCCCTGGCTGGCCTGAGTTGGGAGGACAGCGGAATTCCCAGCTAGGGCAGCCCTGGCCTGCTTCTGTCACTCTCGGGGCTGAGCGGGGAGGCAGGAGTTGGTAGTGTTGATGTGAACCAGTTACCGCTGTCTTCTTGAAAATCAGAGATGGGCCTTTGGGACAAGTAGGGTGTTATTCCAGCGGTACTGAGGCAGTAAAAATTCTGGAAGATCCTAGAGATAGCTCCACTTAGACTTTTCAGTACAATGTGTATATATAAATACTGGGGTGTCCAAAAAATGTATACACATTTTAAGAGATGTTATTCATGTATTACTTTTAGTTTGCCATAATCAGAAGTGTCTGATGCTGATGGTAACCACTTTTGAGCACCTCTTGTAATTGCAGAGGTCAAATATGACTTGTATTCATCTTTTAATTTTAATACAGTTTTTTTTCCTTCTTAAAATGTGTATACATTTTTTGACACCCTGTGTGTGTACAGATGCTAACTGGAGAAAATTTGGAAAATAAAAAATATTCATCATCCCTTCACTCAGAGAAACACATTATTTTATTTCATTCTACTGTCTTCTTCTTAGAAATACGTATTTAATATAGTTGAGACCAGACAGTATATGCAACTTTTTGACCAACTTTTTAAAATTCCACATGACCTCAGAAGCACTTTTTATGTTATTCAATGGCCTTTTTAAATGTACCTAAGCTGAGCGTGGTGACTCAAACCTGTAATCCCAGCACTATGGGAAGCCGAGGTGAGAGGATTGCCTGAGCCCACAGGCTCGTGACCAGACTGGGCAATCTGGTGAGACCTCATCTCTACAATAAATAAAAAAATAAAAAAATTAGCCGGGCACAGTAGCACGCGCCTGTAGTTCCAGCTACTTGGAAGGCTGAGGTGGAAGGATCGCCTGAGTCCAGCAGGTCAACACTGGAATGGCTGTGAGTATGCCACTGCACTCCAGCCTGGGTGACAGAATGAGACTCCAACTCAAAAAAAAAAAAAATGTACTTTAAATGGTTATGTTATATCCCACACTGAAGTGAATGGATGAATCTGAAGCCAGAGATGAGTGCTCTAATTTCAAGGAATGTCTGAAAGCGTGGCTCCACCATTCCATAGCTAACCAAATAGTCTTCCACCACAGAGAAGATGGACCCCATCTTCCCTGGGTAGAGACACAAGTGTCAGCCCAGAATCAGACCTCCCAGCACTACACTAAATCTAATGCAGCACTGATGTAGTGTTTATCAGTGCTCCCTACCTGGGAACACTCCCCTGCTCCCAACTCTGCCTTTAAGTTCCGCCCATTTCATTCCCTGTAACTCTATGTTGACCTGGAAAATTGGGGGCATCATGTAGGATCTGGCTGACTAGAAAGACAGTCAGAATCCAAGGTCAATTCAGTGACTTGAAAATACTCAAAATTTTCTTCCCCCATAAGATTTGGGAGAACAAAGAGAACTGAGATTTACAGTAAACTGGGGAAAAGATGACAAACATCACACGTAGTCCTGCAAGCTGGTTCTTTGGGGTCAGTCTGGAAACAGTTTGTCCTGGTGAAGCACAGTAAGCAGCCCAAAGATGGCATAGGGTTTGTCTGTGGCCCATGGGTTGACCCTCCTGGGACCCTCCCAACCCTTTGAGTCAAGGAAGGAATAATTACAGTAGATAGAGCCCAGACAGGTGCTTTTGAAAAGAGAGCTAGAAGTATACTTTACAACTATTTACCACGTCTAAACAACATTTTTCAAATGCTGAAATTTATTTAGAAATATCAGGGAGTTTCACAATGACTGACTTGTTGGTACTAAGTTACCAGGGAGTTCCATGAGAACTCTGAATCTGTGCTGCCCTTTGGAATAACTGGAATGTTCTGTTGTGCAGCCACAGGCATCTCGAGATGCTACTTAGCAGTCTAAAGTAAAACGAGGCGGGGAAATCACACACCAAAGGAATAAAATTGCTCTGTTGGATAAGGAAGAACCAGGACAGGACTTCCATTATGAGGTGCCCTCAACCAGCGAGGCAAGAGTGACACCTGGCTCCCACTCCACTATCACATTTGCCCCTTGGCACCTGTGAGAGATTAAAAAAAAAAACAAACTTGTTTTAAATCTGCTCTATTTACAAAAAAGAAAGATATATGTGCTTTTAAAGTACTACAGTATTTTCCAAGTAGTAGGCAAGCATATGACCTGGAGTTACAGAGAGGTCATGGTTCACTAAACACACAGAGACATGCACACACCTGCATGCGCACTGTTATGGGTAGAATTGTGTCGTCTCCACAAACTTACATGCTAACATCCTATCACACAGTACCTCAGAATAGGACCTTCCTTATTTGAAGGTAAGAGTCTTTACAGGGTAAGGGCATTAGGGTGGGCCTTAATCCGACAGGACTAGTGTCCTTGTACCAAGAAAAAATTTAGACACAGGGACACACATAGAGGGAAGACGATGTGAGGGTAGAGAGAAGACAACCATTTATAAGCCAAGGAGTAAGGCCCAGAACAGATCCCCTCCTCATAGCCCTCAGAAGGAACCAACACTGCTGACACCTCGATTTTGTAATTCTGACCCCCACAACTGTGAGACTACAAATTTTTGTTTAAGCCACTCAATTTATGGCACTATGTTATAGCAGCCCTAGCAAACAAATATGCACACTCACACAAACAAACTTATATCCATGCATGCACACACATTCACATACCTCCCTGAGCCCTCCTCACCCCCATGCCCCCAGTCCCTGCTGCAAAAATAGGGTAGAGTTTCAAAAAACACACTGTGGCAAAATCACAGTTAGGTAATCCAGAAAAGTGGCTTATACACAGAGGCAAAAGAAGAAATTAAACTGGAAAGCTCGACTTAGGATGCAAAACCATAAACTGAGCCACCCCACATTTGATGACAGTGGAGTCTCCAGGCAGAAATGATCCACGCAAAATCCAGCAGGCAATACCTCACTGAGGCACGTGCTTCTACCACCCTCCACGCACAGACTCTGAGCTTGGGGTGGGTTTTCTGAAAATAAGTTTGTACTCCCAGTTTAATTCTCCTGGTGCTATAACCCGATCTGCTGTTTAGTCTCTGAGGGTGTCTTGCACTGGGGGAAACAAAGCCACTTCTTACCCACTCTACAGAGGGACAGACCCCAGTCCATGATAGTCAACCATCTTCAGGGTTACCCAGTGGTTGGGATCAGAGCTCTGGCTAGAATCCATGAATCCCACCCACATGACAGGGTTCTGCCCCGGAAGTCACACCCGGCAGTCAGGAGGGAGCAGACCCAAGAGTGTGGTGGGTTAACACAAAGGAGTCAAAAAGGAAAACTTAAAAAGCATCTGTAATGTAGGACAGCAAGAGACTGCCTTGAAACCTAGGCCTGCTGCCAGGTATAGCTTTGAGAAGGCCTCATTTCCTTTGGGTTTCAGTTTTCTGGTCTGTAAAAGAGAGAACCCAACTAGGCAAACTCTCAAAATTCACTTCTAGTCTCTGTAATTCTGTGATTTTAGCATGAACCTGGGGCAAAGGTGAAGTTATTCTGAGTGGGCAGAGTGGAGAGAAAGCCAGCCAGCTGAAGAGGACAGCAGCTGCCTTGGAAACTGGTCGACACTTTTGCCAAGAGAGATTTCAAGAGTTCCCAGGAGGAAGCTTGGCTCTTAAACATTCCCCTTGCCGGAGCTTTAGCCCTTTAATCGAATAATTTTATTCTACTAAATGTAACCATCCCATTTATGACAGTTACCAGTCACTAGTACATTAGTATGACAGAATGTTCCAAAAACAGATTTGAAGGGGTCAGGAGAGACTAGATGGAAGCCATCAGATGGAGAGGCTGGCCTCAAACACCATTAAGACTCAGCCCTTTGCCTGGAATTCCAAAGATGGGGGAGGCGGGGAGAGGATGGCACTGGGAAGCTTCCCACTCCCTGCTTCCTGAAGCTGGGGATTTGTAGCTTTTCATACTGCTCCAAGGCTCATTCAAGGTGCACAGAGAAAGAAGCCCATTCTAAATGGCTACAGCTGCCTCCTCCTCCCCAGACACAAATATCAACAAATATCCACGGCACTCCTACTGTGTGCCAGGTCTGTGCTGCATACCCTTGCATACCTTCTACTTATTCCTCCCATGAGAAGCAAGATGAGCCTTCTTACCCACTCTACAGAGGGACAAACCCCAGTCCATGGTAGTCAACCATCCCCAGGGTTACCCAATGATTGGGAACAGAGCTCTGGCCAGAATCCATGAATCCCACCCACTTGGCAGGGTTCTGCCCCTGTAGTCCCCAGACTTCCCAGTTTTGTCCTCTCTGCCCTTAACTTTCAGGTAGATTCCTCCTGCAAGCCCCATCTCCAAAAAAACCCATATCTCAGCAATGAAGCCAGGTCTTTAAAGCAATGAAGACAACTGTGAGGCTAACTTTTTGTTTAAGCCACCCAATAATAATAAGTAATAAGTCTTGTAATTAATAAATCTTTAAAGCAATTTACACTTAGATCTGAATCTGACAGAAATATTTACAATTTAAGACAGGAGCTTATTTACCCTAAGGAATCTCTAATTGGGGTCAATGGGGACCTAAGACACATTCAGCCTTTAACTTAGGGGAAAATTGATGAGAGAAGGCAAATAGGAAAAGGGACTTTCCTTTGAAAGGATTAAGGAATGCCTAGACCTGGCAACACCTCTTGGACCCTCAAGGCCCTGAGAGCTACAGAGCAGAGGGCTGTGAACAACCCACAGGAACACACAAACAGATGGACCACTCAGCTACGTCACGCACCATGATCTGATTTACTCCTGTAAGAAACACTACAAAATAAGAGTCGCCAACTCCCAAGCCATTACCCTCCCCCCTGCATCCTGTGGTCTCCCAGTGTACCCTCTAACTGTCCCCAGTACTGCAGCTCAGAAGGTTTTATAGAAGATATGGAGTCCTAAGGTGTGTTATACTTTATTCCAGAACCAGATGATGTTAGAAGTGACATTTAAGAGAAGGGGGCTGAGAAGTCTAGCAAGCCAATAAAATGCTCCCATTCCCTGAAGTGCACCCCATTTCCATCCTGAGTTCTTCCCTCAAGGATCTTAGACTGAAAAGACCCCTCTGCTCACTACCTCTGACACTAGAGTCTGATCTCCTGAGGGAGCACTGGCACCACCGTGGTGCATATTGGAGAAGAAATGCATTGCAATCTTGTCTACAACAGTGAAAACCTACAGATGATGAAAATGTGTCTAAGTATCAGCATCTGGAAATTATGATTTGCATGACTGATGGAACACTATGCAACCTGCAGAAAGAATACTTATCAACACTGCATGGAAACCTGGAACAATGCCATATACATCTGTATGTGCAAAAAGGAATGTGGAAACTTGGTTAAGGATAGGCTTTGGTAGCCAACAGACCTGGGGTCCTCCTTTTCTGTAAAATGGCATAATACCACAACTTTATTAGGTAGCAGTTGTAAAACATGTGCCCAACACAGGACTTGTCATACAGTAAAAGGACTCAAAGAATGGTGGCTCAGAAAGAAATAAACTGAGAAAATATTTGCAACTTATACCACAAAGGCTTAATATGAATAAAGGACTCCTATAACCCAATTTTTAAAAAGAACCAACAACCCAAACATAAAAATAGACAAAAAACATAGATGGACTGTTCACCAAAAGAAATGTAAGTTATTCTTAGACATACAAAAAGATTCTCAATCCCACTTATGTAAAAAAATAAAAATAAAAAAAATAAAACTATAAGTTTTCCACCAATAAAATTAGTTATCAGCATGTGTGGAAAGAGGTACCCTCATCCAGCTCCCAGGTGTGGTAGTTTTATTTTGTGTTGTTTTTTTTTGGATAGTAATTAGGCAATATGTACCATCTTTAAAATGCACAATGCCTTTAACCCAGTAGTTCTACTTTCAAGAATTTATGCTACAGACACAATAGTACATGCATAAAATGATCTATATCCTAGGATCTCCAATGTCATATTACTTATAATAGTAAAAGAATACAAATCACCTAAATTAATAGAGAATTGATACATTCATAAAATGGAATA
The DNA here is from genome assembly GCA_963574415.1 of Tarsius wallacei. Lineage (NCBI taxonomy): Eukaryota > Metazoa > Chordata > Mammalia > Primates > Tarsiidae > Tarsius > Tarsius wallacei. The sequence continues at coordinate 19,743 of CAUYQG010074047.1, forward strand.
TTATGCAACTTTAAAAGAATAGGACAGCTCCCAGCTCTATAAGCATTCACATATAACAATCTTTAGAATACACTATGGGGAAGACTACAATGGAACACTGCACAGAGCAGGTTAGCATTGATGTTAACAAAAATGAATATAAATACATAGTCTTATATGTATATATTTATTTGTATATATGTATGTGTGCATATTTGCATATACATAGGCTACCCCTTAGAAGATCTTCTCTGAAATTAGAAGGGTAAGCTTCTCTTCACTGTGTCCTATTGTACACCTTCTGAATGTTTGAACACATGCATTATTCATTTCTGGAAAAAGAGTTAAGCACATAAGTATATACAGAGGCAGATGGGCAAGAACTTAAAGGAAATTATGCCCCACCCCAATGGGTGATTAGGCACCTGGAGGGCATTAATTCACTATCAAAAGTCAAGGTTATCATTTGTGTATATATTGTTTGAAAGAATCACATCAACATAGTAACTGTGGTTGCTATGGCTTTAATGTGTCCCCCAAAGTTCATGTGTTGGAAACTCAATCCCCACTACAACAGTGTTGAGAGGTGGGACCTTGAAGAGGTGATTAGGTCATGAGGACTCTGCCCTTATGAATGGTCATCAGAGGAATAGATTTATTAGCAAAGCAAGTTCGACCTTCTGTCTCTCTCTCATGGGCTGTGTGCTCTTTTGCCCTCTGTCTTCTGCCATGGGATGACACAGTGCAAAAGCCTTCATTAGACATAAGCCCCTTGACCTTGGACTTCCCAGCTTCCACAACTATAAGAAACAAATCTCTGGCTGGGCTTGGTGGCTCAGCCTGTAATCCCAGCACTTTGGGAGGCCAAGGCAAGTGGACTGCCTAAGTCTGTGCGTTCGAGACTAGCGTGGGCAATTTGGCGAGACCTCATCTCTACAGTAAATAATAAAAAATAAAAAATAGCCGGGTGTGGTAGCACGTGCCTGTAGTTCCGGCTACTTGGAAGGCTGAGGCGGAAGGATCACAGGATCCCAGCAGGTCAACGCTGGGTTGGCTGTGAATGTGCCTCTGTACTCTATTCTGGGTGACAGAATGAGACTTCAACTCAAAAAAAAAAAAGAAAAAAGAAAAAAATCTCTGTTCTTTATAAATTACCCAGTCTCAGGTATTCTGCTACAGCAGCAGAAAATGGACTAAGACAGAAGTTCCCTACAGAATAGGGATGAGGGAAACCCAATACTAAAGGGAGGGGTGAGAAGTTGAAGTGGAGTCTATAATTTTTATTTTATAAACATTTGTATTATTGAGCATGAGTTGATATTATAATTAGAAAAGCAATGATTGAAAGTACCATGTATAAATTTAAAAGTTACAAAGTCCAGCCGGGCTCGGTGGCTCAGCCTGTAATCCCGTGCTTTGGGAGGCCGAGGTGAGTGAATCGCCTGAGCTCACAGGTTCGAGACCCGCCTGGGCAACTCGGCAAGACCTCATCTCTACAATAAATCAAAAAAAAAAAAAATTAGCTGGGCGTGGTAGTGCGCCTGTAGTTCCAGCTACTTGGAAGGCTGAGGCAGAAGGATCGCTGGAGCCCAGCAGGTCTAGGCTGCAATGGCCGGGAGCGGCCACTGCATTCCAGTCTGGGCGACAGAATGAGACTCCAACTCAAAATAAATAAATAAATAAATAAATAAGTTACAAAGTTGAGCTTTAAATACACTTAAACTGTAAAAAGGTCAGGCCTCATCTACTTACTAAATGAACCTCTTAATCGCCATTTTCTATGTACGGAATAGTGAGGCCTTTACCCAGCCATGATGAACACGTATCTTCTCTCAAGGAAGTCATGCTTTGGCCTTCTCTCAAGGAGGTTGTACTTTCTTGCTGCATTACGTCATACACTTAGGAGCAGACTCTCACTCTACACAGCTGTATGACAATATAATCTTCCTTTTTAATTGAAGATAAGTAATTAGCTCACTGCTATACATAGACATTTGTTCTCCATGAGCTGCCTATTCCCCAGAAAAGTTGTGAAACATGCCGTGAGTAACCAAATTCCTCCTTGGGAGTCAAATGTCATAGAATTTCATGAACTTTGTCACCGACAGAATATGTCATAGGAAAACCCCATTGAAGAGTTTCCCAAGGACTAATCAGTTAAGTAAAGAACAAAAATAGGAGGCTGACTTTATCTATTATTCTAAACAATAGTCATTTTTTGCTCCATTCAGTTTAAATGTACAGGTGAGTCAAACTAGTAATCTTCCCCACCCACCCACAAGGCATACACACACAATCTAGTAATCTTCCCCACCCACCAACAAAGCGTGCACAACACACACACACACACACACACACACACACACACAATCTGAGTCTTTTTTTGTTGTTGTTTTAGTAAAGGATTTCAAAGCTTTGAGTGAGCATAGTCTTAAAAACAATATTTGAAGTTTGTTAAATCTAGTATTCCGTAAGCTAAAGCACCATGTCTCTTATTAATGTTTAGGGTGAATGCTGAGGTTTGGAACAGACCATAACTCTGCACTTAGACAATCTTAAATCCCAGACCAATTCTGCCTGGGATTTCTGCCCCAATTCTATTCTCAGGTAGGGTCTGAGGGTCCAAGGTCAGCAAGAAGATTTAGACTGGAGCTGAATCCAGGGAACAGAACAGACTTCACTAGTAGGGTTAGTTACCCACCATGCTCATCCCCGCTCAAAGGCAGGTGTTAAATGGCAGGCTTTCTCGTTCCCCAAGATTAACACTCACAATTCCAGAGAAGGAAGAAAACCCATCAGAGGTGCTTTGTAAATGAAATAACTAGTGAGTTCTAACAACACATAACAAAATGCCCTACCACTTCCCAACACGAAAAAGGATTGATCTGATGGAATCAGCTACCTAATGATTGCAAGGAAACTAGTAGAAGGCTCTAAAAGGTCTAGACCTCCCTGCACAGAACAGCCCCACCATCACGGATATCAGTGTCACTGTGAACTGCCACCCACTCTGGGAACTCATAAATAGCCTTTTCTCAAGTTTCTTCAAAAGCACAAAGACTCATGTGAAGACAGACTGCAGTGAACACACCTCAGATCCAATACACTCTGCAGGAAAAGAGAACACCAGGAAAATTCAGATAGTCAATCTGAGAGTCTTGCTCTTCCAAGACTAAGTGTTGATTCTGGATCAGGACAGGAATGCTGCCTGATAAAAAACAGGGCATGACGGGCAGCCGGGGGGCAATGAAAACCAAAGCCAGGCCCACCAAATTTTCTCCCAACTCATGCCGCAAACTGATGGCACTGTCTATATGGAATTCTGAGTTTGGTATCAGAGGTGCACTTATGGTTTAAACCAAAAGATATTTGCCATTGACACCAAGGGCCCGAACCTGGTTCTGATTGTTATTCTGCCCCACCAGTTCTGTCTTTTTAACCAGAACCAGAGGGGTTGGGTGGGGAGGTGGACTCATGCCTCCCTTGCCCATGGTCCTACTCTCCCAAGTTCACCCTGGGCCAGCTCTGCTGGGCTATGCACTGGGAAAAGTTAAGGCAGCTTGACTCTGGGGGCAGCTGAGAGCCAGTCACCTGCTTCCATCCACTGCTTTTATGGCTCTGAATGCCAGGAAGGAACCTCTGCAGGAGAAGGAAAGCAAGGAATTTCTCCATCCACCGCTGGGACACATGATAAGCATAAGCCAGCAGGGATATGGGAAGCAGTAGGGAGCCGTGGGAGAGTATTTGGCTTCTTGCAAAGAAATGTGTTCCTTCTCTTCACTTAATGCCAATGAAGCTAACCACTACCTTCTTTCATTTATGAGGAATCTCTCTGCCCAACCATGGAATCCAAGGAGCAGAGCACGGTGGTTGAGAGCCAATAAATAGCACTGATTATAGAAACTGGACACAGTCTGAGAACCAGCAACAAGGAAGGGGGTCACCATTCACTTACATGGCCTCTGCTTCATTCTGTTTACCCGCAAGAGACCCTCTTTGATCTGGGGGCCACCTGCTGCTGACCATTTTGTTGCCATAGTTTATAGGCCCTTACTTTCTACTCCATTTATTCATGTGTGGTAAGGTGATCCAGTGGGACGAGCATAAGTCTAAAGAAGCTCAGAGATTTTGAAACCTCTGGTATCACAAACCATGTGATGCTTATGCAAGGGATGTTCTACTCTTTGAGACTCAGGCTCCTCTTCTGTTGAGTATAATAATTACACTGAAGTGAGTTGAAAAGTATCCCTTCAAAATTCATGTCCACCTGAAACCTCAGAATGTGACCTTATTTGGAAATAGGGTCTTTACAGATGGACTTTGCTAATGTGAGGTCATACCAGGCAATGGTGGACCCTAAGTCCAATGACTGGTGTCTTTATAAGAGAAGAGGACATACAGATATATATACACAGAGGAAAACTCCTTGTAATTGAAGTGATTCATTTACAAGCCAAGGAACACCAGGACTTACTAAGAACCACCAGAAGCTAGGAGGAAGGCATGGAACAGATTCTCCCTCAAAACTTCCAGAAGGAACCAATCCTGCCATTCATAATTTCAGACCTCTGTCCTCCTGAACTGTGAGAGAACAAATTGCTATTGTTTTAAACAATTCAGTTTGTAGTCATCTGTTATAGTTGCCCTAGGAAACTAACACAACTACTTCGCAAGGTTGTTATGATTTCAGAAGAGATAGCACTTGAAGGCAGCTGTCCCCAGGACAGGGACATTGTAGGACATCTATATGGGGTAGTTCACACTTGCTCTCTAGCCTGGCAGCAGGCCAATTAAAGGATTTTTCAAGCATTGTTAGAGGCAGGCTGTCTCATAGTATTTGTGCTTTTTGTTTTATTTTGTTTTTTGAATCAGTCTCACTGTGTGGCCCAGGCTAAAGTGCAGTGGCATGCTGCTTGTGGTCACTGCAGCCTCGTCCTGTGATCCTTCCGCCCTCAGGCAATCCTTCTGCCTCAGCACTCCAAGTAGCTGGAACTACAGGCATGTGCCACCACACCCAGCTAATTTTTCAATTTATTGTAGAGACGAGGTCACGCCATGTTGCCCAGGCTGGTCTTGAACCCGCAGGCTCAGGCAATCCTCTGTCCCTGCCTCCCAAAGTGCTGGGATTGCAGGTGTGAGCCACCACACCAGGCGGTATTTGTGCTTTTTAAAGCTTGTGAACAAAACAGGAAGAGCAAAGGAAATACCTGTGGAATAAGGGCACTGGAGCAGAAGCATACACAGATACTGTCGCAAAGACAGCCCGGAGCTGGCATGAGTATATAACTTGTCAAACTGGAGAAGGAACACCAGAGAGGCTCAGAGTCCTTGAAGGTGTTGACTAAAGTTTATCATCAGGTGATCATAGCCTTTACTGAGCATTTATGACATGCCAGGCATTAGACTAAATGATTTTTTGCACAGTTACATTGATTCCTCAAAACCAGCCTATGAGGCCAAAACTCTTAATATCTCTATTTTACAGCTCAGGAAACTAAGGTTTAAGTGGCTTACCCAAAGGCTCCAGCAATAAGTGATGAAACTGGGATTGAACTGAAGCAGCCTGTCTCGGGGCTTTTAATCAGTCTCTTGCCTCTTGGAGATACAAAAGAAGAAACTGGAACAATCTGGACAAAAGACTTATCTAACAAGAAGACTGGCCTCGAGATTCCCTTTCTATTTTACCATATACTCTAAATGGGTCCTAGCCAGGGGTGATGGCTCACACTTGTAATCCCAGCACTTTGGGAATCTAAGACAGGAGGATTGCTTGAGCTTGGAAGTTTGAGACCAGCCTGGGCAACATAGCAGGACCTCATCCTCACAAAAATAAACAAACTAACAAACAAATAAATAAATAAATAAAGGTTAGCCAGGCGTGGTGGTGCATGCCTATAGCCCCAGCTACTCAGCAGGCTGAAGCAGAAGGATCACCTGAGTCCAGAAGGTCCAGGATGCAATGAGCTATGAGTGTGTTACTACACTCCTGCCTGGGTGACAGATCAAGACTCCAACTCAACAAATAAATAGGACCTAGAACTCTTCCCACATGCTTGCTGGCTTAGCTGGTACGCCAGTTTCCTTTTCAGGAAATATAAGTGACATGGATGACAATGCTAACAATTATCAATCAAACAGCTATGATGAGTAGGTATTAGGTATTTTACTATGCCCTTTACATACATTATCTCAACAAATCCTCGCAGTAACTCTATGAAATAAAGATAATCCCTAGTCTTGCAGATGAAGACACAGACGCTCAGGGCTTAACTGATTTGCCTGAAGACACAAAGCAGTAAGTGACAGAGCTGTGAACCAAACCATGTCATGTCTCACTCTCCAAAGCCCACTCTAAAGAAGCACATATTGACATCCTTGTTGCTCTACCAAGACACGTGATGTGCCATGGCTCACTGAATCTAAGAATCCACCTTGAGTTCTTAGCAGCATCTTGGATGGTAACCTTAAAAGGCTGTCTGCCATCTGCCCCTACTTAAGATGCCTGGAGTTCTCCCCTAAACACTCTAGGTGAGTGATTTTCTCTTAGGCTGAATGGTTGGAATTCTCTAGATAGTGTCTGCCCACTCCCAAGAATGTCTGTTTGTCCTGTACAGAGGTTTAAGCACAGATCTCTACCATAGCAGAGAAGCCAGGCCATTCTGGGCACAAACCTCTCCCCACACAAGCAGGGCAGAAGGTGGGGATCTAAAAACAGGAAATAACAGGGGCTGGGGGGGGTGGGGAGGGCTTCAATGCCGCAGGAACACAAGCAACCAACATCTCAAGCTGTGCAATGCCAGAAGGCAGCTGGAATCAAAAGGTAGACTGGAGCCAAGATGTTGCATTGTTGGGTTCTACACTGTTCACTCTCCCATTTTTTTCCCTTTAGTTTTTCTAAGCATATTGT
>CAUYQG010074048.1:0-26192 GCA_963574415.1 Tarsius wallacei
CTGTTGGTAGGAGTATAAACTAGTGCAACCTATGTGGAAAGCAGTCTGGCGATTCCTAAAAGCTCTAAATACATACCTCCTATATGACCCCACAATCCCCCTACTGGGAATATACCCTGAAGAACTCAAATCACTCTATAAAAAAGATACCTGCACATGTATGTTTATCGCAGCATTGTTCACAATAACAAGAACCTGGAAGCAACCATGCTGTCCATCAAAAGAGGACTGGATTAAAAAAATGTACATATAAACAATGGAATTCTATGCAGCCATAAAAAATAACAAAATCATGAATTTCGCAGCAACCTGGATGGAACTAGAGTCTATAATACTGAGTGACCTCTCACAGAAACAAAGTACTGAGTATCACATGTTCTCACTCATATAGTAGACCTTGATCATCCAACATATTATCGTAAGAAAATGACTGACAGTGGTGGGAAACTATGGGGGGAGGGGTAGGGAGATGGGATTAATGGTGGTAAATATCTCTCTGGGGATGGGGAGACACCTCTTATCAACAAGGGTGCCTGAACGAAGCATATTTGTATACCTAACCCTTAACTGTACCCCACAATATCATAATAAAAAATATCGAAAATATTTTAAAAAGTAATTTTAAAATCTTTGTTGCAAAGGGATAATGGGCTAAGTTTTAATAAAACTTAGGAGTCTCGTATGACAGTCTGGAAAAGGTAAAACTATAGAACATAGAAAGAGAAATCAACTGAATGGTTATTAGGAACTTGGGTTGGGGAGAGAGGTTTTACCATAAAATGACATAAAAAAAACTTTTTGTTGTGATGGATATATTCTATATTTCGACTGGGGTCATTGTTATACATCTTTATACACAAATTCGCTCAAACTCATCAAACTGTACTCCTTAAAATGATAAATTACACTTTCTGCAAATTATACCTCAAAATTGAGTTAAAAGACAATATCTCTTGTGACATGATAAAAAATTAAATGCCCATGAGTGTATATAATAGAAGATGCACCAGAAAACATAGTAAGGAAGACCTAAATACATGGAGTGATAAATTTTTATGGTTTAAAATTATTAAACTGCTAGTTATTCTCACACAGATCTTGATCCAGTACAAGTCCTGTAAAAGTTCCAGTAAGTCATTTTTGGCTTTGTTTTTGCGCATGTGAGAATGGGATGGGTGGATTAACAAGAAGATTCTGAAGTTTATGAGAAAATGATAAATTTAAAGAAATCTAGAAATTTCTGAAGACAATGAAGAACAATATGGGGATACTTGCACACACACATATATATATTTTAAATTATTATATGGATACAGTAAATAGTGTGGAATTCATCCTAGGATTTGCAGAGTACTTTAATAGAACTGAGAATCAAAAAATGCCCATATAAGTATATGGTCACCTGACTATAAAATGAATACAAGTGCGATGTATTTGGGAAATGATGGGTTTTTTCAACAAATAAGCATGGCCTAAATATATATATACACATACATGACTTACTGAGATTTTTACAGGGCTTATGCATATGCATATACACAAATGGGAAAGAATCCATCTTGACCACAACCTCACACCATACAAAAAATAATTTCAAAATATTTTATAGAGCTAATCTATGAAGATGTTTAAAACAAAGAGCTTAAGAAAACACTGGAAATAGCTTTAAATATATGCTGATATTTCTTCAACAAATGCAATAAACACAAACAGTAAACATACATTGATAAATTAGACAGCATAAAAATGATAAATTTCTATTTGTTATAAAGCAACATAAAGTGAGTACACATAGCCTGCAAAAAACTCATTGCAAGTATACATATAAATCAGTAAGAAATATACAAACAAACCAACTGTTTGTAGAGGATCCAAATTAAAGCCAAAAATGATATAAAACGTTGCTCAAAAACGTTTTGAGCATTATTAATCATTTGTAACCCAAATTAGACCCCAAAGGTGACAAAAGCCACTCACTAATCCAGATTAAATTAGAAACATTGCACTAAACCTGGGCACAGTGGCTTACACCTGTTATCTTATCACTTTGGGAGGCCCAAGAGGGAGTATTGCTTGAGCCCAGGAGTTTAATACTAGCCTAGACAACATAGTTAGACCTCATCCCTACAGAAAAAAATCAACAACAAAAAAATTAGCTAGGTGTGGTGGTGCATGTCTGTAATCTCAGCTACTCGGGAAACAGGAGGAAGGATCAAAGCTGTGGTGAGCTGTGAACATGCCACTGCACTCCAGCCTTGGTTACAGAGTGAAACCCTGACTCAAAATGAAAAAAGAAAAACCAACAACAACAACAAAAAAAAAAACCACTACACCAAGCATTAGCAATGATATGGAACAAATGGAATTTCTTGTACCTTGCTGGTAGAAATGTAAATCGGTGCACACAACTTATATCTCTTATTGATATTGATAACAAGAAGACTTTAAACATCAAGGCAAGTCAAAAATGGGACAACCGTATTTTAATTAGTAGAAAAATACCTTAGTATGAGTATTTCTTAAAGTGCCAATACATTTATCAACTATGAGTATGAATTTATCTGACTACAACATCTCATATGAATAAAAATAACCAAAAGTATATCCAGAAGTTATATGCACAGTGATTTGACCAAAACCCCTAGAGTATGAAATGTTTATATATCTAATGTCTGGCTATGTTGCCTAGGCTGATCTTGAACTCCTAGGCACAAGCACTAATGTATATATTTAGTAAAAATAAACCCTGGTATATTGCTAATTACTTCCACAAAATTTACACTTTAGTAAAAGTTTATCTTTAAATGTTTTCAGTCATATGAGTAAACTGAAAGCTAATGAAATCATACTGCCAGAGGTTACTCTGGCAATAATTTAAAATATCTTGGCTGACACTGCAGAGTTAGAGATGGTCATGTGTTACCTATCTATGACACCAAGGAATTGTCTCAGCAGTTTGTGAATCATATGAAGATGTTACTAGGCTGTGTCCAAAAGCCATGAGTAGTGATCAGTTAGTTTGTCTTTGTGTAATATATTCTCCAAGCATGCCTAGATGCCAGCTAGTTCTCAAGGCTGAATGATTGGCAGGCAGGTTCTCCAATCCTAAGAAATAGATCTTAGGAGAAAACCAAAAATGTGATTAGAGAAAATTTCAATCTAGATGGGCAAAAACATAACAGCAAGAGAATGATCACTTATCACAGTGACCTTTACTTCATCGATGTGGGGCAAAAATTGTATTTTATTTTCCAAGTTTTCATTGGCTTGCTTTTATAAAGTGTACCTATTAAAAATATGATCATATAGTCAAAGCCTTGCATCTCACAGAAGAAGAAAAAATCTCTTTGAACTGGGTACCTAAAAATAATTTTAAAATTTCACTATTTATGCACTTCATGTAGCAACTGATAGCTGTCTTTCACCTTTTAAAAGTGTTCATTAAATACAATAGTAGCAAATCAGTCTTGACCTATTTACCCCATGACATACAAGGCAGGAAATCAACATTATATCATAAATCACTGTGAAGCTAGCACCTGGCACCATTCCTAATAATATTCTTCTAAGTCAGAGGAGTTATAAATTGCCTACGTTATTCTTCTGCATGTTGGTGGAAGGAGACAGAGGTTAAACATTGTACTTAAGAATTCATATGTGACACAGAATGCAAAATGATACGTGGATATTATCAGTGGCTCAGGAAGAGACCAGTGAAAAGTGAATTTGCATATTCAGCATTTATTCTGTGAAATCATCTATGAAGTAATGGCTAAAGTGACCAGAAAATTGAGAAGTAATTGCTAATATAAAGGACTACATTGAAGCATTTCATGGTCCATGGACAAGAATGAATATTGTGAATGGTATAAACAAGTGATTATTATTAGCAGATATTTAAAGAATACATCATTCATAGGTCTTTCTTATAAAATCTTAAAAGTTCACTATGACAAGAAAGAGATGACCTCAGGTATTTGGGGGCTTGACAAGTATATAACAGGTGTAATTTTATGATGTAATTCTATCTGCAGGTTAGTTAAAGGGGAGGGGAAAGCAACTTTTCTTATATAATTTACACATTGTATAATTATTTATGAAATAAGAACAATTTTTGATTTGGAACTACAGTGAAAGTAATTGATGCTCGAAACTTTTTACAGTGAGTTTATCGCCTGCACTAGGTTGAGACGATAAACTGTTCTATCAGTCGTTTTACTGATTTATCACTTTCATAAGCCAAACTTTAATATTAATAGATCTGGGGAAAGTAGTGGAATATCTATCTTTTTCCAATTGAAAAGTCTATTGTGAAATGAAAATTAAAATGGGATGCCAACTTCACATAGCGTGCTGAAAGAATTTTTAAAATGCAATCACTGGTGTAAGGGAGAAGGAATAGGCATGCTCAGACACTTCTGGCTGAAGGGTAGTTAATAAAATTATTATAAAGGAAAATTTGGCAATACATATTTAAAGAAGTAAGAGTAAATATGCTTCGGTTGGATATCTTAACATAAAAAAATGTGAAGAAAAAAATAAAGTCGTTAAATTATATAAAGTGTGATACTTATAGCAGTGTTTTTTGGTGTTATTAAAAAATTGAGTCAATCTAAACTTCAAAAAGTTGGATAAACAAGAAATGATATATGTTTATACTAGGACAAAAAGAAATGACTGTAAATAATATTGTGAAAGTCTTTTGAAAATACAAAGTGACTAGGAGTGTGCAGTTAGAATAAAGGAGAAAAATTAATTTTTCCTCTAAAGAAACTCATACAAAATTTGACAAAACATAACAGCCCTAACCATTATCATTAATGAAGTAATAGCTCAGCAACCAATGGAAAACAATTTAACCTGACAAGGGATGTTTTAAAAGATAAAAGCATCAGGAAACATTGTAACAAATGGTTAAATGCTGAAAACTTTCCTCTGTCATTAGGAAATAGTATAATAATGACCACCTTCATACTTCCATTCACTATTATGTTGATTGCTCTAGCCAGGAAATTTTTTAAAAAGATGGATAATATAAGGAAGAACATCAAAGAACCTAAGCTAAATGAGAGCTATACCATGTTAACGAATTGAATGAACTGAAATAATAGGCATTTTAAAGATGCCTCCCCAAATTGACCAATAAATTTATTTTACTGCCACTCAAAATTCCAACTTTTGTTTCAGGGAAAGTGACAAGCTAATTTTAAAATATATTAAAAGTGCTAAAAATAGAAAAATTATCCTGAAGAAGGGCAAATTTGGAAAGCCTTTTTATCCAGATAACAAGATTGTCATACTATAGTAGTTAAAACAGCATAATAGCATGGCAAAGAGTGGCAAAACTGAAAAATTAACTAGGCGGAGTGGTGTGTGCCTATAGTCCCAACTACTCTGAAGGCTGAGGCAAAGGATCACCTGAATCCAGGAGGTCTAAGCTGCAGTGAGTTGTGATCATGCCACTGCACTCCAGCCTGGGCAACAGAGTGAGACCCTGACTCAAAAATAAAAATAAAAATAAAAACAAATCTATAAACAAGCAAATAGTTCAAGTACGCTATAAAGTATAAAATTTTATTAGTACAACAAAATACTCTAGGGCAATGAGAATGTACAAATATGCAAGTGATTCTTACAAATGTAATGTTAAGCAAAAGAGAGACACAAAATTCTACATACCATGTGATTCCATTTATGAAAATTTCAAAAAGGGGCAAAATCAATCTGCTTTATTAAGAATTTGGATGGTGCTACCTTTGGGGAAAGGGAGAGTAGTGATTAAGAGAGATCAAAGAGAAGATTTCTGGAGTTATTTCATATTTTATTTATTGGTCTGGATGCAGATGAACAGTTGTGCACATTTGGTGAGCACAACTCATCAACTTTCTGTGTTATAATTTGTATGACTTCTTGTAACATATAATACAGTAATAAAATTATTTATTTCTAAAACAGCATCCAAAGCTGCTTTTCATGTCTTGGCTAGGCTTTACTTTTATGATTAGGGCCCTAAGGTATGAAATTTTCCAGATAATAAATATTCAGACTGGTGAAATGTTTTGTTCTCTTTTTAAATTCTAATTAAATGACAATTTTAGGCCGAGCGCAGCAGCTCATGCCTGTAATTCCAGTACTTTGGAAGATCGAGGTGAGAGGATTGCTTGAGCCCAGGAGTTTAAGACCAACTTGGGCAACATAGTGAGACCCTATCTCTAAAAACTAAAAAAAAAAAAAAAGAAAAATTTAATTATAAAAGAGAAGAATAGAGCTATTTTAAACCCATATCTGGTATACTGCTAAATGGACAGAAATTGGAAACGTTTCCCCTGAAAACTGGAACAAGACAAGGCTGCCCACTCTCACCCCTCCTGTTCAACATAGTGTTGCAAGTCCTAACTAAATCAATCAGACAAGAGAAGGAAATCAAGAGTATCTAAATAGGAAAAGAAAAAGTCAAGTTATCTCTTTTTGCTGACAATATGATCCTATGCCTTGAAAATCCAAGAGACTCTATCAAAAACCTTCTTGCACTGATAAAGAACTTTGGTAAAGTCTCAGGGTACAAAATAAATGTGCAAAAGGAAATCACATTCTTATATACCAACAAGAAACAGGCAGAAACCAAATAAAAAGCATAATCCCATTCACAATAGCCACAAAAAAATGAAATATCTTGGCATCTTCCTAACCAGAGAAGTGCAAGATCTTTACAATGAAATCTACAAAACACTGCTCAAAGAAGTCAAAGATAACACAAACAAATGGAAAAATATTCCATGCTCATGGATTGAAAGAATAAACATTGTTAAGATGTCCATCCTACCAAAAACAATAAATAGATTCAATGCTATATCCATTAAATTACCAACATTATTCTTCTCAGACCTGGAAACAATACAGAAATGCATATGGAAACATAAACGGCCACAAATAGCCAAAACAATCTTCAGCAAAAGAAACAAAGCAGGAGGTATCACACCTGCAGACTTTAAACCTTACTATAAGGCTACAATAACCAAAGCAGTCTGGTATTGGTATAAGAACAGGCATATAGACCAATGGAACAGAATAGAGATTCCAAAAGCAAAACCTCAATTGCTCAACCAACCCATCTTCGACAAAGCCTCCACCAATAACCATTGAGGAGAGGAGAACCTATTCAGTAAATGATGCTGGGAAAACTGGCTGATCACATGCAGAAGAATGAAACAGGGCCCTACCTATCACCCATACACAAAAATCAATTCCAAATGGATCAAAAACCTAAATGTGAAACCCAAAACTTTAAAAATCTTAAAAAATGCAGGAAACACACTTACAAAAATTGGAATAAGCAAACAATTCCTGATCAAAACCCCAAGTGCCCATGTCATAAGAGATAAGATAGACATATGGAACCTCATCAAGCTGAAAAGTTTCTGCAAAGCAAAAGAAACCATCAAGAGAGCGAGTAGATAGTCCACATAATGGAAAAAAAAAAATTATCCAACTGCATATCTGACAAAGGCCCAACATCCAGCATCCACAAGGAACTCAAATGTGCTGAAAGGAAAAAAACCAAACAGCCTCATTAAAAAGTGGGCAAAAGGGCAACCACCTCAGATCCCCTCCCACTGTGGGAGCTTTTGTCTTCTCAATAAATCTTGCTTTCTAAAAAAAAAGGGGGGTTGCAAAAGACATGCATAGACACTTCCTAAAGAAGACATATGAGCAGCCAACAGATACATGAAAAAATGCTCAGCCTCACTAATCATCAGAGAAATGCAAATCAAAACCACATTGTGATACCACCTAACTCCATTAAGAATGGCCATCATTAATAAAACAAAAAAACAACAGATGCTGGTGAGGATGTGGAGAAAAGGAAACGATTCTACACTGTTAGTGGGAATAAAACTAGTTCAACGTTATGGAAAACAATGTGACGATTTCTGAAAGAACTAGAAATTGACCTTCCATACGACCCAGCAAGCTCCTTTCTTGAAATATACCTGGAGGAACTTAAATCACTCTACAATAAAGATACCTGTACACACATATTTATTGCAGCACTATTTATAATAGCAAAAATATGAAACCAACTGTGCTGCCCATTGAAACTGGGCTGGATTTTAAAAAGTGGTACATATACACAATGGAATATTACGTAGTCATAAAGAAGAATGAAATTATGGACTTTGCAGAAACTTGGATGGATTTAGAGTCTACAATACTCAGTGATTTATCACAAAATCAAAACTGAGTACCACATGTTCTCACTCATAAGCGGACCCAGAATATTTACCATGACATTGTAAGAAAGGGATTGGCAATAGCTGGAAACTGTGAGGGAAGGATGGAGGGGGACATAACTTTATAAGTGTACCTGATCTCAAAGCAGGCAAAGTGGGGACCAAAGGTAGGCCCAAACTTTACCTGTACAATGACCACTTGTATAGCTAATCCTGAATTGAACCCTACATCTTTAAAATAAAATAAATTTAACAAAAATAGAAGAGAATGCCAATTCTGAGTATAAACAGGCACTTTTTCAGTCTTCTGACCAAGGAATGAATTATTTAATTGTAGGAAAATCCTAGGTCCCAGCACTGATATAGAAAGAGATTTTTTAAATGCCAGCAGACACAAAGACGTCTAATCTGCAGAGTGTGTGTATGTGTGTGTTTGTGTATGTGTGCGCACACACACATGTGGGTAAATAAGAAGGTTGTAATTTGAAGGTATTAGTGTAGTTTGGTCATGAAGTCACTAAGGTCTGTTAACTTACTTGAAATGCTGACAGACACTTGTTTCTATTTAATTAACAGCAGCAAAAAAGCAAGCATATGTTTTTAACTGAGACATCTTTTTTTTTTTAATTCAAAGGATACATGTGCAGGTTTGATACATGGGCATATTGCATGAGGTGAGGTTTGGGTTTCTATTGAGCCCATCAGCCAGGTGGTGGACATGGTGCTTAGTGGGTAGTTTTTCAACACTTACCCTCTCCTGTGGGCATGAGAGTGAAAGGAACCAGGCAAATGACCAGCATCTCCACTCTTGATGTGGATCTGTATGAGACTTTTACAAGGACAACTGAGTATGTCAGAGAAGAAAGCAATAGGAAAAGATAGTAGGAAAATTTAAGTCGCAGATCTGTAGGCACTCATGGTAGAGATTCTATGTAAATTACATCAATCCACACATTTGAAAGAATGTGTCTATTGATTGCTGCTTTTGTTTGCCCAGAGTGGCCCAAGAATTGGGAGTATCTGAAATGTCAGGTTAAAGGCCCTCAAGCCCTGGAGACAAGTTGAACAGTTAGTCAAGTGTTAGTCTAGGTTTTGTGTTTGAGGCCTTAAACATTAATTTTTAGGAAAAAAGTTTTTTTTACTTAAGTTCACTTAAATCTTGAAGCAAAAATAGAGAGTAAGACATGCTCTTTGCACTTCTTTTAATGTGTCTTTGTCTAAATAAATAGTTCCCAGAATATGGGGAAAAAAAGATCTTCCTATTTTCTAATATACCTTGAAATGTGAATATAGTCATCCTACTTAAAAAAAAAACCTATGGTTGTGGTAGTTTTAATCAGGAAGTAAGTTTAAAAAATATCGATTGTAGTAGTTTTTTCATGATTAGTTATTGGTGGTAAAAGCAAGCTATAACTTAAGAAAATGCCACAGTGCCTTCATTTAACTCCCCTGAGAGTCTGAAAATCATCCCTGATGATTTGGATTCTTTCTTCTTACATATGGAAATAGTTAAAATTGTGTCCACAAATTATAAGATTCTACAACTTTTATGTTTTTCTAGCACATTAAAGTATATTTGGATATATTGTCTTGCTTTGTTTTGTTCCTCAGTAAACAAGTCTCATTTATTCTTTGGAAAGATTGATTATTTCTGAAAGTCACCCAGGTACTTAAGTCATAAGCTCAAAGCAGTTTAAAAAAATGAAACTAAAGACAGACTGTGACCTTTCCAATGGTGAAAAGACTTATTTTTGAGCCATATGGTCAGCCTCAGGCTTAAGACATTAAAATTGAGACTGGAGGGAGTTCAAACTATGACACTGATTAGTGCATGTGGTCCCACATTGGAGGCACCAAAAGACATCAAGAAAATCTTTTATGACAACTTGTCTGTTGTCATTAATATAATCCATGCAAAAGGAAAGGAATCATTCTTGGAGATGTCAGTGCCTGAGTCTGTTAGAACCACATCAACTGCATGAAGTTGAGACACAATTTTAGGCAAGATTTAGAGAGCTAGAGAACTAAACAGACAATTATTTTGGAAGTGTTTCTCCCTGTTTTATCACAAATATACACAAATTATTCCATTTCTCTCCCTTGACATTAAGTTTCAATTTCTGAGATGTTTTCATGGGGCAAAAATGAACTGACCTACTGAATCTTTGTCCTAAATTCATGGTATACATGGTAGATTTCTAAATACTGACTCAACGAACCCGTTCAATTGATTAATTTAGAAAGTTACTTTTTTCCCAGTTAATAAGACAATGTAATAGTCATTTTATCCTTTGATTCTTAAATTGTAGTTATGAGATAGAGTTCATCAAATTCCTCCTTCAAAATAGTTTGAATTTTTCAAACTGAAAAGTATGTGTATAAACAGATGGCAAATTGATTGACAGCTTGTAAAATTCCATATTAACCATTTATTTTAATGTGATATAGAGTTAGAACCAAGATGTAAATTCTCTAACGCTATTATTTTACCTTATCACCCCTGAGTCTGAGGGTCAGGAGTAGCCACAAATCCTGATTGGCAGAAAGAAGACCATCAAACACACATCATATTTTCATGTTGCGGCATGAAAACAAATATGCTTAGTAAGACTCATGGCTTTCTTGTTTAATAGATCATATGAGAGTAATAAAATATTGTCCCTAATACCCTATCATTTTTGTTTTTTCCGTCATCTTCATCACGATCCAATCTTAAAAACTATGATAGAATTATTTCTTCCAACTTATAAAATAATTTTTTAAATGCACCTTGGATTCTTACCTTTTTTGAGGTTATTGCTTAATGTTAAGGTGGATCCAGACTTCATCTGTGCTGACGTTAGCCTGCTATAATGGCGATGCATTTTGTAGCCAGTGTCATGCCCAAAAGGATATTCTGACACTACAACTTAGCATTGCTGATGTGGTATTATGTTACAATGATGATAAACGGTGATTAAGAAAATTGAATATATAAAACATGCAGATTAGGCTGCTTTTAAGGGATGTAATGAATGAAAAGATCTACGTGTTAGCTTTGCAGCAGTGTTGAATAACTGAGAGAAAATTCTATTATTTAAGAAGGAAATGAATTAATGTTGGTAGATGAGAAGTAAAGTATGTTAGATCCATGATCTTGGGCAACATTGTGGAAAACGAAATGAGACATTGAGGGCTACTCAAGACTGACCTGTTTCCAACCTCAGTTGGATAAGCCCAAGGCATGGTTTGAGTTAGTTTGCCTAATGGATAGAGCAAACCATGAGTTAGCTGAAAGACAATTTATGTTTGAATCTTCTCATTTTGTGGGCTACTGGTTTTCCCAATTTGAGGGTCAATTATAAAATGTCAATGTGAAAAGCAATATGTAAATAGTAACTGGAGACAAACCCAAAGGTAGTATAGGTAGTTTATTCTTGGAAAAACACCTATACAACTTTTGGGAAGGTGTATGCAGCGGGCAGAGAATGAAATCTTAAATTTTATCTAAAGAGATTTAACTGAGCAGCATATTAAGATATTTATCAGTATTTTATCGCTTTTGTATTCTGCTGAATCAGTCACTGCCGTGGTAAATATGCTAAATAGCCGGGCTGGGTAGCTCAGCCTGTAATCCCGCACTTTGGGAGGCTGAGGTGAGTGGATTGCCTGAGCCCGCAGGTTCGAGACCCACCTGGGCAATTTGGCGAGACCTCATCTCTACAATAAATCCAAAAAATTAGCCAGGCATGGTAGCGTACGCATGTAGTTCCAGCCACTTGGAAGGCTGAGGCAGAAGGATCACCAGAGCCCAGCAGGTCAAGGCTGCGGTGGTCGGGAGCGGCCACTGCACTCTAGTCTGGGCAATGGAGTGAGACTTCAACTCAAAAAAAAAAAAATCTTAAAAAAAAAATATGCTAAATATATGATATATGTTACTCTATATTGCCTCATTTTTTCTACTCTCAGACTCTTACAACATACAAAGAAATATTAAGGAGAGCAGACTGAATAAACCAATATATTACTATATTACTATACTAGTCTGCCTTCACTTTTAACTAATATCCAGGTCTATTTGCTGGATCCCTCCTGGGTTATTCCAACTGTGTAACCCATCAATACTTCATGAAGCTCCTTTTGTGCTTGCGATGAACTAGCCTTAAAACCAGTTGTGCTAAATTAATCAACATATTTTATAACTGTCCAGAGAAGTTCTATTTTCAGCCAGTAACTCTGGCTTCTAAATGAGAGAAAGACACTTGACCCAAGATTGTGGCACCTATGAATTTGCAGTTTAAATTTTCAGATCTCAGGTTACACTAGTCCCTTGATGGAAAAGGTATAAAATTCAGGAACTGTGGCATGGTCATCATCTGTACTTATTCTCTTAGTTCCTCTGCTAAGTTATGAACCAATGGAGAAGTAGATAAAACAGACAGGTAGATGGAGATGAAAATGCCAGTGATTATACTGATAAAGTTCCAGATCACAGAACAAGACTTAGTTTTGCCACAACCATGTTATTTCACATATGACACACTGCTGTAAGAGGCTTTGTATCATGCCACAGTATAGCACCTAAAACCAAAATCTCTACATGAAAACAGAGCCTTTTTATTTTATATAGGTAGACCCTTGTGCTTCCGGCCAAAACTTTCAAACAATAAGTCACGCTTATCCTGGAATGCAGAAGTAATCAGAAAGAGTGAGAGCTTACTACTCTAATCAAATAGAAGGATACATCACATGGAAAGATACATCAGAAGCAGAGAATAGGCTGATTAACAGAAAAGAATGAAGAGAATATTCAGTGACACCCTCTAGACTCCTCATCGAAAACTGAATTAATCTCCTTTTCTGTTTGTTTCTTTTAATCAACCACACAACTCTATTATTTTTATTTTTATTTTTCTCTTTATCTAAATTTGAGATTGTGTTTCTATTTTTTTTTTTTTTTTTTTGAGTTGGAGTCTCACTCTGTCGCCCAGACTGGAGTGCAGTGGCTGCTCTCGACCACTGCAGCCTCGACCTGCTGGGTTCTGGCGATCCTTCCACCTCAGCCTTCCAAGTAGCTGGAACTACAGGCGCGAGCTATCACGCCCAGCTAATTTTTTGGATTTATTGTAGAGATGAGGTCTCGCCAAGTTGCCCAGGAGGGTCTCGAACCCGTGGGCTCAGGCTCTATTTTTAATAATAAGCTTTATCTTGTCCTCTCTAAACCCATCAGTAATCTTATCATACTTTCCTTCACCAAAAGAAGCATCCCTAACTGCTTTTTCTATATTCTCCATAATTTACAATCAAACTAGCATTTTCAAGAATATTCTAAGGAACATTTGTCCTTTGAGAGTCTCTTCAAAAGAGTGGAAGCTTTCTGTGAATAAATATATTTTAGAAATGCCACATGCCATACCCCATTTTAGAGATTTAATATGCTCATTAACCGAGATGTCTTCTAATAGAGTTATTTGACTTGTCTAACCCAAAATTCTCAGTCTTATCTAAACACAGCAACTTAAAAAAGAATAATAATAGCTCTTATAACCTCTAGGAAGTAGTAGCCTGTGAAACACACTTTGAGAAATGTTTTTCCAAAATATTTTGATGACTTTTAACTTGTATTCTGGCCTCGAAGGTAGTTGTGCCAAATTAATCAACATATTTTATGACATATCTGCCATGTTTTAAAGCATTCTATGTATCACCATGTCCTCCAGGACAAAATAAATTCAAATTTATCAGGCTAACATTTAAAGTTAAATAAAATCTTCAACCTATACTCAAGCAATTTTTCTAGATGAAAATTCTAGATTTAACTGAGCAGCATATTAAGATATAAGAAATATTAGTATTAATATTTTGTTTCCTAAAATAAAATTCTTGCTAAGGTTAGCCATGTTCTTGCACACCTACAAAGGAGTGACCTGAAGTCCCTAAGCCTCGGTTTCCTTAAATCCTATCTCATATCACACATCAAGCATCTCCTGAGTGATACTCCCTTGTCTGAACTCTGAAACTCGCTAAATGCTGTGTACTTGGCTTTAATCTACTCTGGCTTTCTATGTGTGTTATGTCTTGTTATGCAATAGAGAAAATATAATATACTCATTAAGAAACTTGAGTCCACATCCTAGTCAAGATCACTTAATAAATAGGTGACAAAACAAGTTACTTGTTCTTCAATTTTTATATTTTCTTCATATGCAAAAACAAACAAATAACTGGTTGGAAGGATTGTTATACATATTAAATGAGAGTATGACAGTATGTACATATATATATGATAAGAGAGCTTCCTAATAAGTCGCTATTAAGATTAATATTAGACTGCAAATTCCTTTATATCGGTATCCAGCATCTATGTTTCTTTGTAGTGTCCCCATCTTGTATATAGGAGTTTTGCATATGAAAAGTACTTATGAAATATTTTAGGGAATCTGAATAGAATTTCAAGGATCCACAGGGGCCATCAAATTTAGCATCCTTATTTTATAAATCAGAAATGTATGTATTGAACAAGCAGTTTACTAACCTAGTGTCATGCAGCTAGTTGCTAGTACATCCGAGTAGACCTCTGGGCCAAGACCTATCAGATCCAGATTTGAATTAATTGCTTACATAGAAAAAAAAAAAAACTGGAAAGCTACAGTCACCTGGATAGTTTGCTTTTAAAGTAAGTACCATTCTGAAATATAAAATGCAACAACAGCCCCCAAATTTTTCTCCATGTGTCCACATTCCCTTACTGTGTGACAATGTGTGGTCTCCTACACTGACTCATACTTTTAACAATGGGTTGTTATCAAGTGTGATGCAAGCAAAAGTTGGAGAAACTTCTAACTTTTCTTCTTTTGAGGCTCTTGCAACCCCCAAACACGATATGAAAGTGTTCAGACTAGACATCTGTGATATAAGAAACCACAAAAAGCAGAAATGAGATGTCTCAGATTCTCAGACCCACCAGCCCAGAGCCAACCTGTCAGCTGACCACAAGCTCATGAGCACATCAAAGTAAGATTAGCAGAAGTGTTTGCCTGCTGAGTCCAGTCTAAATTTCAGACCCATAGAATAATAAGGCAATTAAAAGTTTGCTTTAAGCTTCTAAATTTTGGGGTGGTATATTAAACAGAAAAAGAAAATAAATAAAATTTATATTATGGATTGATTATTAATTTAAAGTTATATACAAAATAAGCAAATAGTAAACCTCCTCCTCAAGTCTTCTGACACATGAGAAGATATTATTTTCCTTCTTCTAAATGAAATAAGTATTTTGTTTCTAAGCTGTGTCATAGACTCCTATGTCATAAAACTGAGTACTTCTGTCCTTAACACTTGTTAGTCATTCAGCTGTTATAGTGGAAATATTTTACTTTCTTAGATGCTGAGTTTCTTTGTTGTTCTTTGGTTGTGACTAGCTTTTCAGATTACCAATTGATGTTGCCACATCCTGTTCTTGACAGGAAGTATACTGTGACTTAAAATACACGACTGACAACAGTCATGAATAAACAACTATGGTACTTGAAAGCCATCTAGCATGTTTAAATGGGATAATTATATGTTATAACAATCAATCTAGATGTCTAAGAAAAAAAATCAGCAATTTTTTTCTTCCTATAAGTGATATAACATTTTTACATACACACTGGTGAGTAAAATACCAGAAAAGCACCCTTGGTTTACACAGACATTAAATACATTTCCTTAGTGCTCTTGGTAGTAGGGATAGAGCAATTTGAGATGGAGCATATGGGTGATTATTTGATTTTTCCAATTTACTCAGATGCTCATGAAAGCCTGAGAAACACGTCATCAGAATTGATGTGTTGGCAAATGTTTACTGAGAATTCTTAATGCACATATGAGTATTTAGATTATTCCTGAAGTACATATTTCACAATGATGATCAATCCATATTTTGTATATTTTCTATGTTACACATAGGGAAAATAAATATTTTTGTTTTATTTTTATTTTATTTTATTTTTTTTAGTTGGAGTCTCACTCCATCTCCCAGGCTGGTGTGCAGTGGCACACTCACGGCCACCTCAACATCGACCTGCTGGGTTCCGGCGATCCTCCCACCTCAGTCTTCCAAGTAGCTGGAACTACAGGCGTACACTACCATGCCTGGCTAATTTTTGATTCGTCAAGTTGCCCAGGTTGGTCTCGAACCTGTGGGCTCAGGCAATACACTCACCTCGGCCTCCCAAAGTGCTAGGATTACAGGCTGAACCACCTAGCCCGGCCAATATTTCTGTTTTCTTAAGAATTTTATACCTGTTTATCTTTCCCCATAATATTTGTTACATTTTCTATAAACATGTACCACGATAAATGGTTTTTTTTTCAATAAAAAAGTTTTTGTTTTGTTTGTTTGTTTGCTTTTACCTGATTATACTATGGATTCAATGAAAGTTTATCATTTGGGTTTGATGTTGGATAGAGTTTGTAAAATAATTTTAAGTATTTCTGTTAGCCCTGTGAGTAAGCACAAGTTTTTGTTTTGTTTTGGTTTTTTGAGAGTAAGCAACCGAAAACAAAATATATACATATACCAGAGATAAACTATACAATGAATTTCAAATGTACAAGCAGTCATTAAGTAGGAAGATACAGTCACCAAAGCAAGTGGACAAACAAGCTTCAGAGGGGCAGAAAGGGATCAAAGAATTTTCCAAGAAAGAATGCTCAGACAAGATAAATGAATATGTCTGAAATACTAGTGGCTAGTTAATATTGATTCAGAGGCAAACATCTATCTATTTTAAAACTTGTAGTTTAAATTATTTTAAATTATGTGTTCACTCTGGGGTAAAATTCGAGCCTATCATGTATACCATCATGACCCCATTGACTAGCAAAGGTCTATTGGAGATAATCTATAATAGGATGTGAATTTAGATATAATAAACTTTTAAATAGTTTTAAACATTTACAGTTTATGTAGTTATGCTATACTCTTAACCCCTTATTTCACTATACTTAATTAGTCACATTAAATTGCTAAATTAATTTTCCTATTTTTGCAGACCTATTAAGTATTGACTACCAAACTCTTTAATTAGTATTTCCTGGTTCATAAATTGTTTATGAACTACTATTAACTTCATAGCATTTATAACCATTTATGAAAACTAAGAACCTAAATGTTAATAGATTCTGCTTTCACCGGCTGAGAAAATTGCTCTCACTCTGCCAAAGTCATGGATTCATATTCCAGGGTTCACCATTATAGTAGACTTTTATTTTCTTATTAATTTCTTGTAGCAATATTCCTCTACTTGGGTTGCAGACCACTTGTGAGGTTGAATGTCATGTGTATTTTTTTTTATTTGTAAAAAGTTGATTCACCTGTGAAATGTGAGCTGCATGAACACAAACAAGACTTTCACTTCTGTCTCTCCTGCGTCCAACTCCACGCCTGAAACCCATCAAATGTTTAATACATATTTGTAAAATAAATACGTTATAGATAAATGAAGCACGAGGCCAACTCTGACTACTCATTATTTTGATATCACTGTCAACTTCTAGGTTTCTGTCACAGAACTCCTGTAATTCTTGCAATCTCCTGAACAATAGCCGTGCTAAGAAAATCTTTTATTCCCCAATATTTGATCTTTAACCTTGCTTCCTGATACAGAGTTCCTAAGACACGGTAATTTTCTGAACAATAAGAACATCTGACACAAGAGTTCCTAAATCTCTTGGAATTTCTTGAGTGACAAAAGCATCTTTTTTTCTAATGAGGCAACTCTTGATGGGATTCTGGAAGGGGGCTGGTCGCCAAAAAGAACAAGCCATTTTTTGAAGGTTGGAACTTTTAACCCTACTTCCCATTCTCTGGAGAAGGAAGAGGGGGTGAAATGAAATTAATAATTATTCATGCCTACATAATGAAGCCTTCATAAAAAAATTTTAAACTACAGGGTTTGGGGAGCTTTTAAGTTGGCAAACACATCTAAATGCCAGGAGGGTGGCACACTCCACCCTCATGAGGACAGAAACTCCCACACTGGGGGCCCTTCCAGACCTTACCTTATGTATCTATTCATGTGGCTGTTCATCAATATCCTCTACTAATATGATACACTTATAAACATATGTGTTTTTCCTGAGTTCTGTGAGCCATCCTATCAAATTAATGAAAGCTGAGGGTGGGTGGCAGTCACAGGATCCCTGATTTATAGCTGGCAGTCAGAAGAATAGATTGTCACCTACTACTTGTGTTTGGCATCTGAAGTGAGAGGTGGTCTTGTAGAACTGAACATAATCTGTGGGATCTAATTCTAACTTCGGGTAGATAGTATCAGAAATGAATTGAATTCTAGGACAAACAGTTGGTGCCTGCTAAAGAATTGCTTAGTATGTTGGGGAGGAAGAAAATCTCACATATGTGGTATCAAAAGTGTTCTCCCTTACACTGAGTGTTAAATGGTGTGTGAGAGCAGAAAAAAAAATATTTAACCTCATACTGTTATAAAGCCAAAAGAAGACAACTGAAATGAAATTGAGTTCATTTAATATTTGCTTAACTACATTAACTATAAATATTTTTAAAATTTTGCTATGACATCAAGACAGTACACTGGCAAACACAAAATTAAATAAGACTGTATCAGATAGTAGGGAATGTTTTTAGCATGTTCATTTATTATCCAGAACATTCAACTTCAAAAAAAAAAAATGACAAATATTCACCCAGTATAAAGATTAATTGGAGAGAGGTATAGTGTCCATTTATCAGAGTTACTTTAATTTAAACATTTAAATTCACTTGAATGTCCTTATTTTCTCACAAAAAAACTAACAAGAGTTCTAACTTTAGGTCAAGGTTGATTGATAGAAGACACTTGGCAACTGTTGATGTAACTATAAAATGGAATTAAGCTTAGTTTTTCATCTTGTTAATGATGTATGCATGCGATGCCAAGTATTTAGCAATATTAGTTAATCAGGGAATCCATTGTGAATGATTAAAGGCACATTAAGTATGTAATTTGTAATGCAGGCTCAAGGCTACTATTGCATTTTCTCTAATGAGTTAATGTGTTTAAAGAGATGATGATGTTAGTCTAAAGTTGTTTTAACTTTCAAAGAAAAGAAGCTTTTAATTAAAATAACTACAGACTCTCCTTGAAAATTCTTATAGTCTTTGTGAAGGAAACTAAGGAATCATGATTTGTCCTGCAATGAAATTTTCAAAATACTAATGACGAATGTGGTTTAAGAAATGACCAATGTGATCATAGAAAATATTTCTGTTTCATTATAGCTGATACAAAATTTGTTCACAGTGGTGGAAAATAAACCTCCTCATAAATCATGGACAAACTGAAATATGACATCAGGCAGAGTGATAATTTGACTGTGTTACACAAATAAGCTAAACAATCATGGAATCATGTAGAAGAAACAGATTATTTTAGCTTCTTGTGTTCAGTTTAAATTGGTAAAGACTGTGTTACCTTGTAAACTGAATTGCATCTGATGTATAAATAGGTTTCAGGGAAAAACTTAAACCTTTTAAAATTTCCAGTGTTATCAGTAAACTAAGTCATAGGAAGTTGTCAAGGTCTGACTTGCACTTAGGGTAGTCTGATAGGTCAATCTGGTGAGATTATTTTCTTATCTTTGGAATTTTAAAAAATCAATTCTTTGTTGTAGGAAAACTCCCTGAATAAAAAGAAATGAGCATTATCTATCCTGCATGAACAAATAATCATTAATACCTAGCAAAATTATATTTTAGGCTGCTTTATAAATAAGTCAAATCCTTTGTATAAAAGATAGATCATCATATTTTTACAATGAGCCTTCACTGATGCTATTTTTGACAAAAAGGACACATTAAGAGATTTTATCAGTTATTTACTTTATTACGATCATCATGAAAATCGTCTGAAGCATTTTTCATCATCATAGTCTGAAATCATTTATACACAGTGCTCATCAGTATATAGTATTTTTAAAAACATTGTTATAAAAAAGATAAGAATGTTGTTATTTCACTGTTATCTATTCTAAAAGTTGTCATTCACATTTGGCTTCAAAATACAGTATATTTGTATAATGATCTTGAGAGGAAGATTGAGAATAAAATATTATATACTAATATTCTTTTGACTTTGACAAGTTATTTCTTTTTGTAGTTATGAATAGAATTAGTACTTCTTTACATTTTAATAATAGCAGTCAGAGGAAAGAATATATTCTATAAAATGTTAAACATTTTTAAAAGCATGATTTATATAATGGATATTTCTATCTAATTTAATTTCAATCTGAAAGTTATGTAGGAAATCGCTGATAATTCTGTTTTTATATTTAATCTTTTATAATTTAATTAAGAATCCAAATAAAGTGATAAAATACAGGATTTCCATACATGAAAAAGCAAACATATTTGGCTTTGATATTGTAATTATAGATGTATTTCTCATATGCCTGATTGATATAAGCCAGTCTGGCAAATGCAAAGGGACAGTAAACACTATTTTTTAAAAATTTATTAACTGGAGATCAGTGTGAACTTAGAAAACCATAAATTCCTGAGGATGCAAAAAAGCAGAGTGGTCATTCTCTGTCATGTTGAGCTCCTTTTTCTGGGAAGTATTTATACAATAGAATAAATTTTTCATCTTTTCTACATGTGATAAAAACTTGCCTTAGGAAACAAGGATCTTTGAGACCATGGAAATTTGAAATGTGTTCTATGATCCACCCAATTAACAACCAAACAGAATGCTTCAATTATTTTTACTCTAGAAATTAGACTCTGCCAAGTTTTTCAAACAGCAACAAAGTGTTAAATATGACCAAATAGTATAAAATAAAGGAGGGGAATTGTGAGCTGAATAAGATTTAGTGAAACATTGAACAGTTATCTAGGTAAAACAATAAATAGAGGCTTGTGGTAGATCAAAATGAAAAGAATAATTTGCAGAACAAAACTTACCAGTGAGTAACCAAAATGAGTAAGTAAATATATGAGTGTTATCAATTACAGCAATAAAAATGCATCATAGTATTTATAACAGGAGTCGGAAATTGGCAGTCTAAAAAGAAAATGAAAACAGTGCTGGAAAATAAAGAAAAGAATACAAAACATATATGAGGCAAAATTATCAGCAAGTAATATGATCATCAGATGCAACACCTGGTAGACTATTAGGAAAAGTGAACTTTATATCAGGAGCAGCCTTTTAAAGAAAGAAATTAGAGGAAAACTTTCATTATAATTTAGAAAGTTTACAAAAGTACCTACAATAAAATTCTTTGACCATGAATCAAATTTTATTCTGCTAACAAGTTGAACATTTAATTTTTGTCTGTGAGTTCTAATAAACATCATAATCACACAATATAGATAATCTTGACAATGCCTGTATATGAAGAAATAACTATATGTGAATAATTTCAGAATCTAAGTTTGATAATGCATAAATTGCATCCCTATTGTTTCTCACAAATGTCAAAATACTTTAAATTTACAGAGAGAAAACAGTATTTTAGAACTGTGAAGCAAGTATTTGTGGTTCATATATAAACAAATTTGTTATATATTTTATTCCGAACATTTTATGCATGTATTTTCAAAATTTCCATCCAAAATTATTTTTTACTTAAAGATAGCTTTTGTAAAATAAAAAAAAATTGATCTCTCAACCTCTTCCACTAAAATACTAGTTTTTCTTCAGAAATATTAACACGGTATGTTAGGAATCACATATTCATTGTGTTACTTTACCTTTTGCCAAAATATTTCTTTGAAATGAATATTAAGAAATATAAGTCAAAATTGACTAATGAAATGTCCCAGAGGATTAAAGATCCCAGGAATTTTTTCATTTTACCTGCTAAACAATTAAAATTTATTTTATTATTTGTCAGCATTAATTCTATTATTGAACACAAATTTAATCAGATATTCAAAAGTGCCCCTTAATCATGTAAATAAAAGGCATTTGTCATTTTAATTGAGAAGTTATAAAAAGAATAGTTAAAAATAGTTCAAAATTGTTTTCTGATACAACATTTAATAAAACAATTTTTTACAGCATTTCCACCTAGAAAGGGCACTTGATTATTTTATCTCTTGCTCTAAAATGAATATTCTTAGATTTTTATAACATTTATTATATTTTTTGCTTAGTTTCTGAGTTTTTTTATTTTACAAAAAAGGGATGTTAATGAATAAGTAAATAAGCAAATCATTAAATCAAGTGGTGTATATAATATCTATCCTAGTCCAGGAATCTAGATATGTTGTACTGCAATAGGGTGACTTACAAAAATATCCAGATATACTAACTCATTTTATTGTTTAATTAAAAACAATATTTTCTTCACAGCTCATTTTCTTTCCCACTTTAGTTTTCTCCTTTGGCATTCTGGTATTAATTGGTTCCTAACTGTCATTCTGTATTGTATGTGGCAAGTAGATAATATATGTGTTTGCAAAGAATAGTTTCTACCCTTTCAAGTTGTATGTAGCTTTGATATGAACTATGAAGTATTAGAGGATACCATTCTCCATTAAACAAAATCCACCCAAACACATTGAAGAAAAGTCATAGAAAGGATATTCATTCATTCTTTCTTTCTTTTTCAAAAGGTTGATGTTTTAAATGTTATTTATTTTATTTCCAAAGCATTAATCTCCATGAGATGATAGGAAAAATGTATAGAATATTAATGCATTTTGAAAGGGAGTGCAGATTAGGAAGGCTTCATCTTAAAGAATATTAATATGAGAATAACAATGTTGGGTACTACTAAGATTATAAAACCACTCAAATTGATATTTTAAGAGAAAATTTAACTTGGAAAAAACATTATTGTGAAAACATCTATGCAGAAGAGTCGAAGTTTTACCATTTATTTTTTCATCTTTTTCTTATCTATTAATGTTGGTGTAATCTATGGCTCTGTCCTTGGCCATCTTTTCATCAAACACTACGTATTCTCTTTAAAGGATTTCTTAAACCCACTTAGATTACTCACAGATAGAACAATGTTCGATATCTCTAGTTGCGCCCTCCCAATATAAAAATAAGTGAATCCAATGCCTGATGCTCACTTTTTCACAAAAGTTCTGCAGTGACATCAGTGTTCTTCCTTTTTCATCTCTCTTCCAGTTTTCAAATGCCCCATGACTTTGCACATGTACATAGCTAATAATTTCCTCCTTCCTTCTTAATTCACTCTTAACACGTTCACTAATTTTCTCGGTTTACTTTTTCTCCAAGTTAAATAATTTGCATTAATTCTTTCAGTCATCACATCAAGTGACTCTTCTTCCAGGGAGAATATGAGATATTATCTTGCTTTATTGTTTTATCCTCAATCATTATCATAGTTCTCTCTACACAGAATGCTTCAGAAAAATATCTATTAAACAAATAAAAACATATAAGAATAAAGTAAAACATTATCTTGGCTACTGCTGAATATAAACATTTATTAGAATTATAAAAATATCACCATAGATAAGCTATTATAAGAGATTGTCAAGGGGAACAGTATGTTGCATATTGAGAGAAAATATTCGATAAATAACTGTAAATACAGCTAACATTCAAGTTTCTTCACTACAGTATAGGATAATAGGTAGAAAGTCAATTTTCTTTAAAATCAAGAAAAAAAAAACGATGATTTGTATGAAACAAACATGGAGAAAATAGATGAAACTACTGCAACCACTCCAGAAAATGTGGCTTCATTCATTCTAATAGAGGAACATTAGATTTTGTAACGACTGAGAAAACATACTCTGACTGAAGGGTAAAGGGTTTAGAGATTGTGTTATCTATGTGCAGGTTTACACACGCACAAAGACACACACACACGATAATCAGTGGTTCAACTGGAATGAGATAGATACATTTATAGCCTTAGAAAATCTGAGAGGCACTACACAATGATTTTGTAGACTATATTTTTTAGAGAAGTTTTAAGCTGACAGCAAAATGGGTGAAATATTTCCTATATGCACCCTGTCCACATACATGTGCATAATCTTCCCCACAATCAACATCGCCCAGCAGAAGGGTACATTTATTACTACTGATAAGCCTACATTGACATGTCATTATTGCCCAGAGTCTATAGTGGACATCAGAGTTCATTCTTGGTATTGTACACTCTTGGTATTGCCAAATGTATAATGACATGTACCCACCATTATTAGTGTCATACAGAGAAGTTTCACTGCACTAAAAATTCACTGTGTTCCCTAGTTCTCCTCCACTTGTTCATAACCCATGGCAACCATTGATCATTTTTACTGTCTTTATAGTTTTGCATTTTCCAGAAGATCATAGCGTATGTAGCCTTTTCAGATTGGCTCTGGTCACGTGGCAATATGCATATATGTTTCCTGAATTTTTTTATGACTTGATGACTCCTTTTAGCGTTCAATACTATCCCATTGTCTGGATGTGCCACAGTTTATTCATTCATTCATTTGCTGAAGGACATCTTGGTTGTTTCCAAGCTGTGGCAATTATAAATAAAGCTGAAATCGGCATCCATGTGCAGGTTTTCGCTTAAACATAAGTTTTTAACACCTTTGGGTAAATAACAGGGATCATGATTGCTGAATTGTATGGTAAGAGCTTATGTAGTTTTGTAAGAAACTGCCACACTGTCTTCTAAAATGACTGTGATATTTGACATTCCTATCAGCATTGAGAGTTCCTAATGCTCTACGCTCTTATTAGCATTTGGTGGTGTTAGTTTTTGGATTTTGGTTGTCCTCATATGTGTGTAATAGTAGCTTATTGTTTTAATTTTTATTTCTCTGGTGAGAAATGATATGGATCATATTTCCATATGCTTACTTGCTACCTATATGTCTTCTCTGGTGAGGTGTCTGTCAAGGTCTTTAGCCCGTTTTATAATGAGGTTGTTTATGCCCTTATCGTTCAGTTTTAAGAGTTCTTCTTATGGTAAAGTTTGAAGTCTGGTATTGTGATACCACCTGCTTTTTTTTTTTTGCTGAGGATTGTTCTGGCTATTCTTCATCGTTTGTGTTTCCATATGAATTCCTGTGTTGTTTTTTCTAGGTCTGAGAAGAATGTTGTTGGTAATTTGATGGGTATTGCATTGTATCTGTAGACTGCCTTTGGTAAGGTGGACATCTTCACAATGTTATTTTAAAGATTCGTTTTTTAAAGAAGATTTTCAGTGGTATTGTTTTATCAATATGTGATCGAAGCAAAAGTGATCTATATTCAATATGTGGAATTTAACATACTTCCTTCAGATAAACCCTCTACTTTTAATCAAAATAAATAAGAAATGACATCCTCAGAGATTTGACAGACTTTTGTAATAATTGAAGAAATAAAAAGAGCCAATTATTTGGTCTTTTTGATAATGTAGTTTCAAATTTAATGACATATCTTAATGGATGGTATTTGAAAAGTTTTGGTTTTTTTAGTACTGAGCAGAGGTATATAACTTCTCTGAAAATAGAGTTTATATTACATTTGTAATCAATTCCTGCTAACCCAAAATATAGAACCAATTATAGACTTCTGTAATAGGACATTTAATATGTTAGTGAGTTCTTAGTTTCATAGCCAAGATCTGACTTGACTTTCGAAATAAAATAAAGTCTATCCTCATGCTCAATTGTCACTAATAATGCAATATTAACAGTATCCACATGCTCAACGAACACTTGTAAAATGTTCCAAGACCCTTGTATATATTAAAATAGTATATTATTAAAACTCCCTAAATGGTTGTCCTTCAGCTATAGTGACATTGAGGAAGATTCACAATTTCTCTAAATCTCAATCACCTTATGTTTAAATGGGGATAATAGTAGTACATTATCATTGGGTGATTCTGAAAATTAAATATTTATTATCAGTAGTGGTACTTTTAAGAGCAGTAGTCCAGCACAGTATTTAATTTAAATAATAATGCAAAATGTCTCCATGTATTTCTAAATAAAATTAT